>JAWZYU010000583.1:0-99000 GCA_038380435.1 Ryuthela nishihirai
TTTAGGAATTTTCGCATTGCCAACAGTTTTAAAGGGAAGAATTATGTTCGTAAATCGACAAGGTTGGGTTTTTGCCTCTGAGAGGCAATTTTTCTGCACAAAGTTGACTAAAATGGTATGTCACGAGAACTCTGAGGGTTCAGAGAAGGTTTGACAGTCAGGTTGGGTTGTTGAGTTGTTTTACCTCTGAGCGGCACTTTTTTGCACACCATGGGCTAAATGGCCGGGTCACGGTAGCGCGCCAGGCTCGTAATCTGTAGTTCCCGGGTTCGAGTCCCAGCTGGGTCAGCGTTGGGATTTATCTCCGCAAAATTCCCCGCCCTGCCCACGGTCAGTAGGGGACACCGATGGGCTTGGAAAGGCCGCTGTCCGTCGGATGGGACGTTAAGCGGTGGTCCCGTGTGCGGGAGAGCCATACCCTGTGCACGTTAAAGAACACGCTGGATGGCCTTGACGGGAGGCTACCATCTGTCTCTCAACAACTGTCCCCAACCTTCTCTGAGCCTTCGGGGTCCATGTGACCTGGCCATTTAGTCCATGGTGTGCAAAAAAGTGCCGCTCAGAGGTAAAACAACCCAACCCGGGTCACAAGGACCCCGAAGGCTCAGAGAAGGTTGGGGTAGGGGACCCACTGAAACAGCTGTTGGGAGACAGATGGTAGCCTCCCGTCAAGGCCATCTAGAGTGTTCTTTAACGTGCACAGTATACGGCTCTCCCGCACACGGTGCCACGGCTTAACGTCCTATCTGACGGACGGTGGCCTTTCCAAGCCCATCGGTGTCCCCTACTGACCGTGGGCAGGGCGGGGAATTTTGCACAGATAAATCTCAACGCTGACCCAGCTGGGACTCGAACCTGGGAACTACAGATTACGAGCCTGACGCGCTACCGACTGAGCCAGCTGCATGACACGAACAGAAGTCAACAAACATTCATGTATAAGAATTGTAAAATATATAAATAATTGAAACCAGCTTTTCGTGATAGGTTGAAACTTCATCGCTAGCTTGCAGTTAAGCTAAGTATTCTGATAAAATTTCGCTTCAAAATCACAGACATGGTCTCCAGGCATATTCAAAAATATGATAAAAGCAGTTCGATGGAGAAGAAGGACAATAAAAAAAAATCACTAGTAGGACTAACTGTAAAGTAGGAATGGCAGCGAAGCAACACGTGGTCATGCTTTGAAAGTTCGCAGAAAAATGAGAATTACGGCCTGCTGCTATAAGTGTGGTGCTGGGTCGTCTATCTGTGTTAGCTAGCTATTCTGCAGGATTGACTAGGCTTTAACTATACAGGGTGAATCTGAAAAAGTGGGCAAAACTTTACGGGTGGTAGAACGCAGCTATACGAGTAATATTCGTCATAGAAAGTATGGGCGGAACGCAAACGGCGAGCCGCTAGGTGGCGTTGGAAATGGTATAAAAGGGTCGGTCCTCGCACCCAACGGCATTTCTACCGTGGATTGCCGAGAGGATGGCTGGTTATACTAACCATTACAGCTGGCGGCAGCTCTTTTGAGCAATTTCTTTGAGCATGTACCTCAATTACATTCCTGTTAATAAAATGTTTTCTGAAGTATCTCCTCTCCTTCTTGTGTTCATTCTTTAAATGTGACAGTGGAAAACTACCTTCTAACTTCTCACCGCTTGCGTTCCGACCATACATTCTATGACGAATATTGCTCGTATAGCTGCGTTCTACCACCCCGTAAAGTTTTGCCCACTTTTTCAGATTCAATAGTTGAAATACACCACCTGGCAGCATTCAGAAAGCATTTAAAATGCAGAAAATAATGTTAAACCTAACTCGCAATCTGGCAACCGGAAAACATTAGTGTTATTGCCCGCGTTTAGCCGTAACCATCCTTTTAAAGGTGAACGCTTGAATAACAAACACCAATGATCATCAGACCGGTGATTCTCTATGCTTCACCCATATGAGCGAATACTACACCCACCAATATTCGTAAGATTCAGGTCTTACAGAACTAGATTTTGAGAACTGCGGTCGACGCCCCCTGGTTTGTCACTAACAGACAACTCCATAAAGACCTGGGCATCGACCATATATATACACATAAAAAACGCACCTCAAAAAGATTTTTTGAGGCTGTAAGCAATAATCCCAATGAGATTATTTCTTCTCTGATTCTTTACGATCATACTGTTTTGAACAAGTACACTTTAGCCGTCCCGTGGCCGAGTGGTTAGCACGCTTGGCTACTGATCTAAGGGACCTGGGTTCGAGCCCCGGATTAGGCATGGATGTGTGTGTCGTTTTTCTGCTGAGGTCCTGCCATCCTCTCAGATCTCCTACTGTGGAATATAAACTGACAGACTCCTGTCAGACCTCTGTGGCAAGCAGCTGCTTGAGGGGGTATTTATTTATACAAGAGGCCTAAAACGGTAGCGTTCTCTGAGGAGACCTACCTGTTTTAGGTTTCTTATACAATTTTACTGCTATTTTCAGCTTTTCTTATGTTTGCCCTTAGGGGCCCACCTAAGGGTGGTTTACTTATATATTTTGTTCTTACTCATGCCAAATAGGCATATCTTTATGATGGAGATGGTTAGAGGTAAAATTATTACCCGGTACATCGAATATGATTATACGATCTACAATAACCAACGCCAAATGCCATTAACGTGTCCAGAGTCATATGAAAATGTCTCATTTCTGAATTCTTTCCTGAATTGGCTAGATAAATGGGAGCAGATGAGTTTGCACAACTGGTATGCTAACGAAAGAAACCCATTCTGCGTTAAGACTTAGTACATATTCATTGCTTGAAATTGCTTCCTATTGTACCTTAGAACTTATATTAAAATATATTTTACCTGGTAAGTTTCAAACTGATAATTTAGAGCAGTGTCTCGCAAACTGTGTGCCGCGGCACAGTAGTGTGTCGCGAGAGATTTTCAATTTGATACTAGATATTCCAAAGATTTCATTTCGACTTGTGTTATCGACGTGTTTTAATAAAAAATTTTCAGATTTTATCAACTGGGATCTTGTAAGTATTTATCAAGCTTTTTCCAAATTTTGATATTAATTTTTGATTATTTCAAGCCATAGAATGGACAAATATTTAAAACAAACACCGAGTTATGAATTAAAGAACGAGAGCAAATCTTGAAGTAAAACCAGGCTGATGACTTCAACAGAGCGAAAATATAATGACGATTATATAGAGTTTGCTTTTATTCTTTTTTAGGTGTGCCGCGGGAAAAAAATTAGATTCAGTGTGCCGCGGGGGAAAAATTAGATTCAATGTGCCGCGGAAAAAAAATTAGATTCAGTGTGCCGCGGAAAAAAAACTAGATTCAGTGTGCCGCAGAGTAAAAACGTTTGCGAGACACTGATTTAGAGAGTCGTTTCGGCCTCTACAGGCAGCTAGCTGGAGGCCAATATAAGTGTACGTCAATTATTTGAATGTGAAACAAAATTAAGAATGCAGTCACTGTTGAAACTTCCCACTAAGTCAAGTGGCAAAATTAAAATAACCGATTTGGATTTTAAAGATGTTTTTAAGGAAATGAATTTTTACATTCATTAGCTTAAAGTTTAATATTACAGTGAGATTTTTTCAGATTTTTCTGATTGTGATAACTCTCTTTCTGTAATTGCATATATAGCAGGTTTTTGTGTATTTTTAGTTTTAAAAAGTTTGAAATGTGATCATTGTAAATATTTATTATTACTTGATAAAAAAAAAAGCAGAATTGGATGCAAAATTTAAGTATTTACAAAAACTAGACAGTCAGTCTTTTTTGCCCAAATGAGATAGTTGGGTTGTTTTACCTCTCAGCGGCACTTTTTTGACACCATGGGCTAAATGGCCAGGTCACATGGACCCCGAAGGCTCAGAGAAGGTTGGGGGGAGGGGACCCACTGGAACAGCTGTTGGGAGACGGATGGTAGCCTCCCGTCAAGGCCATCCAGCGTGTTCTTTAACGTGCACAGGGTATGGCTCTCCCGCACACGGAGCCACGGCTTAACGTCCCATCCGACGGACGGCGGCCTTTCCAAGCCCATCGGTGTCCCCTACTGACCGTGGGCAGGGTGTGGAATTTTGCGGAGATAAATCTCAACGCTGACCCAGCTGGGACTCGAACCTGGGAACTACAGATTACAAGCCTGGCGCGCTACCGACTGAGCCACCCCCGCCCCAAAATGAGATAGCAATTAATGTTGTATTACTTAATTATATTACTATGAAAAAATTGTGTACCGAATTTGAAAAAGATAGAATTTTATGGATATGGCAAATCAAAGAAATGTTACTTTAATCACAACCAGTCTTTTATGTGATGCAGAATTACTTGATTAATGTACAAGTTGTGAATTTGGCCACTGTATTGGAAAAACTTTAGAAATGATTATCTGGTGTTCAACCAATATATTTTTAAACAGTTATTGTAAGATAAAAAATGATTGTTTGTTAGAAAATTTGGAAAATAAGGTAAAATGTCTGCTTGTTTTGAGGTGGTAATTTCCTTTTGAAGTCTTAAGAATCCTACGTATACTTTAACTCTTGTGAAGAGTTTTATTTTTTTTTTCAATTTCCTTTTAGAGTACGTCGGTTTTTTCATCATGGCAAATGGGGCGGGGGTGGCTCAGTCGGTAGCGCGCCAGGCTCGTAATCTGTAGTTCCCAGGTTCGAGTCCCAGCTAGGTCAGCGTTGAGATTTATCTCCGCAAAATTCACCGCCCTGCCCACGGTCAGTAGGGGATACCGATGGGCTTGGAAAGGCCGCCGTCCGTCGGATCTTACGTTAAGCCGTGGCCCCGTGTGCGGGAGGGTTGGGTTGGGTTGTTTTACCTCTGAGCGGCACTTTTTTGCACACCATGGGCTAAATGGCCAGGTCACATAGACCCCGTAGGCTCAGAGAAGGTTGGGGGAAGCTGTTGGGAGACACTGGTACTATTGGGAGACACTGTGGGTTGCATTGGAACAGCTGTTAGGAGACAGATGGTAGCCTCCCGTCAAGGCCATCCAGCGTGTTCTTGAACGTGCACAGGGTATGGCTCTCCCGCACACGGGGCCACGGCTTAACGTCCCATCCGACGGACGGCAGCCTTTCCAAGTTCATCGGTGTCCCCTACTGACTGTGGGCAGGGCGGGGAATTTTGCGGAGATAAATCTCAACGCTGACCCAGCTGGGGCTCGAACCTGGGAACTACAGATTACGAGCCTGGCGTGCTACCGACTGAGCCACCCCCGCCCCCGTGTGCGGGAGAGTCATGCCCTGTGCACGTTAAAGAACACGCTGGATGGCCTTGACGGGAGGCTACCATCTGTCTCCCAACAGCTCTTCCAGTGGGTCCCCTTCCCCAACATTCTCTGAGCCTTCGGGGTCCATGTGACCTGGCCATTTAGCCCATGGTATGCAAAAAAGTGCCGCTCAGAGGTAAAACAACCCAACGTTAAAGAACATGCTGGATGGCCTTGACGGGAGGCTACCATCTGTCTCCCAACAGCTGTTCCAGTGGGTCCCCTCCCCCAACCTTCTCTGAGCCTTCGGGGTCCTTGTGACCCGGCATTTAGCCCATGGTGTGCAAAAAAGTGCCGCTCAGAGGTAAAACAACCCAACCCAACTCATCATGGCAAGGCGTGGCCTTATAGATAAAAACTGCTGGAAATTTTATATTGAGAAACATCAATTTATTATATTGTTGTCTAACAGTGAGTAGAGCATAATATAGTGAAGAAAATATAGTGCAGTGTAAATCAAAATTTTATACCTATTTCTTAAAAGATATGTTTATTTAAAGTCCTATAAAAAACAGTGGATTTTGTTATTACTGTTCTTCTAATCTGAACATTTTAAAAAAATACATTATATTCCATAAATTATACAACTTACACGCAGGGGTTTTGTGGACGCCATGTATTCGGTAATGTCGTAACTTGCAATGTATACTGTCTAGGGTTAATATAACACACTAATTTTCCATAACAATTTATATGTTACGATTATATTATTAATGTTACAAAAAACTGGATCAGTTATTGACAGCATTTATCGCGAAAAATATGTGAAGGAAATGATTTTATTTCTGTTAATATATAACCGATTAATTATCGTATTTTACCTTATTTTTAAACATATTGTGTCATTGTAATTATATATAGAACAGATTATGAAGCTCCTGGTAATTATATATCGTTTTACATGTTCAGAGTACGTTACACGATGATTACACTGCATTTTGAGTCATCAATTTAGCACAATTTCAAATCAAGATTTATTTTAATTTCAACGTCTTCCTTATTTCAGAGCTTGCCATGGAAATGTTATCCTAATGTACATATGTACCATATAATCATACTATGTCAGTCAGATTTTTAAGTGGGGGCGGAGGTGGCACAGTCGGTAGCGCTCCAGGCTCGAATCTGTAGTTCACAGGTTCGAGTCCCAGCTGGGTCAGCGTTAGGAATATGGGCGCAAAATTCCCCGCCATGCCCACGGTCAGTAAGGGACACCGGTTGGGCCGCCATCCGTCGGATAAATGGTAAAGGCCGCCGTCCGTCGGATGGGACGTTAAGCCGTGTCTCCATGTGCAGGAGAACCATAACCTGCGCACGTTAAAGAACACACTGGATGGCCTTGACGGGAGGCAACCATCTGTCTTCCAACAGCTGTTTCAGTGGGTCCCCTCCCCCAACCTTCTCTGAGCCTTAAGGTCCTTGTGACCTGGACATTTAGCCCATGGTGTGAAAAAAAAGTGCCGCTCAGAGGTAAAACAACCCAAAGTTAAAGAACACGCTGGATGGCCTTGACGGGAGGCTACCATCTGTCTCCCAACAGCTGTTCCAGTGGGTCCCCTCCCCCAACCTTCTCTGAGCCTTCGGGGTCCTTGTGACTTGGCCATTTAGCCCATGGTGGTGCAAAAAAGTGCCGCTCAGAGGTAAAACAACGCAACCCAACTCAGTTTTAGAACACAGTACCAAACAAAAATGCCCACCCGATCTTAGGAAAAAAAGGAAATGCTCGATTTGCGATGGTACTACTTACGTGCGCAGGATGCACTGCAGATCCACCGGATGTGACATCACTTTAGACTGCAATGGCCTTGTTTTCGAAGGTTACGTTTTAGTACGCTTGAAATCGTGAGAATTCATTTACATTATTACTAATGTGAAATTTAATTATCCCCACATTAAAATATCGATGAGCGACTTTAACAGGTAGAGTGAATTTTTAAAGGAAAATGGTCATTTTATGGTTTAATTCACTGAACAAATCGCGCATGACTTTTCTAAACTTTGGCGAGTTCTTTTCCCTAGTTACACCTTTCCAATGCAAAATGTCTTCGAAAGGTTTATTTTGAAACCTTGCACGCTCTGCAAATCACTCAACTGTTACAGCGAGAAGGAGCTCCCTGGTTAATAATAATTAATAAATCTTTCCACGCATTTGCGGAGCACCCATTTGCGGAAGAAATGCAGATGGATTAGGAATTCAATTACTTCCAATGGTCTCTGTATAATGGCAGACTTGTGGTGATACTTAGAGCTCTGCGCAAATGCGGATATCCGCATTTGAAAGATCTCTCTGCGGATAAAAGATTAATGTGTAAAATTGGTAAGATATGCAGGAATATGGGCCAACATTATTGCTTTATTGATGGCCAATATGAGTACAGACGCTCAAAAAAGTATCCGAACACTGTGGTCGATTACAGAATTGAGAAAAAATATCTGCCAACCTTCCTATACAGTCGCTCAAAAAAAAGTAACCGAACACTATGGTTGACGACAGAATTCAGAAAAAATATCTGGCAATGTTTTTTTTAGAAATTAGTGATCTGGCAACCTTCGTGTCACGTGATTACAAGAATTCAGGAAAAATATCTGAAGCGTGTACAGTAACTGTACACGCTCCAGTTACCGTTCACAGCAAACTGGCAGCGTGTGCAGTTACTGCACACGCTCCAGTTTGCTGTGAACGGTAACTGCACACGATCAATATTTCCGATCAGTGAGCCAACACGATCTAGTATCAAAATAATATGACCACCTACAGTCGCTCAAAAAAGTATCCGAACACTATGGATGTGTTCGGATACTTTTTTGAGATACTTTTTTTTTAACACAATGGGCTAAATGGCGAAGTCACAACGACTGCGATGACTCAGAGAAGATTTTGGGAGGGGACCACTGTTACAACTGTTAGGAGACAGATGGTTGAGTTGGATTGTTTTACCTCTGAGCGGCACTTTTCTGCACACAATGGGCTAAATGGCGAAGTCACAACGACTGCGATGACTCAGAGAAGATTTTGGGAGGGGACCACTGTTATAACTGTTAGGAGACAGATGGTTGGGTTGGATTGTTTTACCTCTGAGCGGCACTTTTTTTGCACACAATGGGCTAAATGGCGAAGTCACAACGACTGCGATGACTCGGAGAAGATTTTGGGAGGGGACCACTGTTACAACTGTTAGGAGACAGATGGTTGGGTTGGATTGTTTTACCTCTGAGCGGCACTTTTTTGCACACAATGGGCTAAATGGCGAAGTCACAACGACTGCGATGACTCGGAGAAGATTTTGGGAGGGGACCACTGTTACAACTGTTAGGAGACAGATGGTTGGGTTGGATTGTTTTACCTCTGAGCGGCACTTTTTTGCACACAATGGGCTAAATGGCGAAGTCACAACGACTGCGATGACTCAGAGAAGATTTTGGGAGGGGACCACTGTTACAACTGTTAGGAGACAGATGGTTGGGTTGGATTGTTTTACCTCTGAGCGGCACTTTTCTGCACACAATGGGCTAAATGGCGAAGTCACAACGACTGCGATGACTCAGAGAAGATTTTGGGAGGGGACCACTGTTACAACTGTTAGGAGACAGATGGTTGGGTTGGATTGTTTTACCTCTGAGCGGCACTTTTTTGCACACAATGGGCTAAATGTCGAAGTCACAACGACTGCGATGACTCGGAGAAGATTTTGGGAGGGGACCACTGTTACAACTGTTAGGAGACAGATGGTTGGTTGGATTATTTTACCTCTGAGCGGCACTTTTTTGCACACAATGGGCTAAATGGCGAAGTCACAACGACTGCGATGACTCAGAGAAGATTTTGGGAGGGGACCACTGTTACAACTGTTAGGAGACAGATGGTTGGGTTGGATTGTTTTACCTCTGTGCGGCACTTTTTTGCACACAATGGGCTAAATGGCGAAGTCACAACGACTGCGATGACTCAGAGAAGATTTTGGGAGGGGACCACTGTTACAACTGTTAGGAGACAGATGGTTGGGTTGGATTGTTTTACCTCTGAGCGGCACTTTTCTGCACACAATGGGCTAAATGGCGAAGTCACAACGACTGCGATGACTCAGAGTAGATTTTGGGAGGGGACCACTGTTACAACTGTTAGGAGACAGATGGTTGGGTTGGATTGTTTTACCTCTGAGCGGCACTTTTTTGCACACAATGGGCTAAATGGCGAACTCACAACGACTGCGATGACTCAGAGAAGATTTTGGGAGGGGACCACTGTTAGGAGACAGATGGTTGGGTTGGATTGTTTTACCTCTGAGCGGCACTTTTTTGCACACAATGGGCTAAATGGCGAAGTCACAACGACTGCGATGACTCAGAGAAGATTTTGGGAGGGGACCACTGTTACAACTGTTAGGAGACAGATGGTTGGGTTGGATTGTTTTACCTCTGAGCGGCACTTTTTTGCGCACAATGGGCTAAATGGCGAAGTCACAACGACTGCGATGACTCAGAGTAGATTTTGGGAGGGGACCACTGTTACAACTGTTAGCAGACAGATGGTTGGGTTGGATTGTTTTACCTCTGAGCGGCACTTTTTTGCACACAATTTGCTAAATGGCGAAGTCACAACGACTGCGATGACTCAGAGAAGATTTTGGGAGGGGACCACTGTTACAACTGTTAGGAGACAGATGGTTGGGTTGGATTGTTTTACCTCTGAGCGGCACTTTTTTGCGCACAATGGACTAAATGGCGAAGTCACAACGACTGCGATGACTCAGAGTAGATTTTGGGAGGGGACCACTGTTACAACTGTTAGGAGACAGATGGTTGGGTTGGATTGTTTTACCTCTGAGCGGCACTTTTTTGCACACAATGGGCTAAATGGCGAACTCACAACGACTGCGATGACTCAGAGAAGATTTTGGGAGGGGACTACTGTTAGGAGACAGATGGTTGGGTTGGATTGTTTTACCTCTGAGCGGCACTTTTTTGCACACAATGGGCTAAATGGCGAAGTCACAACGACTGCGATGACTCAGAGAAGATTTTGGGAGGGGACCACTGTTACAACTGTTAGGAGACAGATGGTTGGGTTGGATTGTTTTACCTCTGAGCGGCACTTTTTTGCGCACAATGGGCTAAATGGCGAAGTCACAACGACTGCGATGACTCAGAGTAGATTTTGGGAGGGGACCACTGTTACAACTGTTAGGAGACAGATGGTTGGGTTGGATTGTTTTACCTCTGAGCGGCACTTTTTTGCACACAATGGGCTAAATGGCGAACTCACAACGACTGCGATGACTCAGAGAAGATTTTGGGAGGGGACCACTGTTAGGAGACAGATGGTTGGGTTGGATTGTTTTACCTCTGAGCGGCACTTTTTTGCACACAATGGGCTAAATGGCGAAGTCACAACGACTGCGATGACTCAGAGAAGATTTTGGGAGGGGACCACTGTTACAACTGTTAGGAGACAGATGGTTGGGTTGGATTGTTTTACCTCTGAGCGGCACTTTTTTGCACACAATGGGCTAAATGGCGAAGTCACAACAACTGCGATGACTCAGAGAAGATTTTGGGAGGGGACCACTGTTACAACTGTTAGGAGACAGATGGTTGGGTTGGATTGTTTTACCTCTGAGCGGCACTTTTTTGCACACCATGGGCTAAATGGCCAGGTCACACGGACCCCGAAGGCTCACAGAAGGTTGGGGTAGGGGACCCACTGGAACAACTGTTGGGAGACAGATGGTAGCCTCCCGTCAAGGCCATCCAGTGTGTTCTTTAACGTGCACAGGGTATGGCTCTCCCGCACACGGGGCCAAGGCTTAACGTCCCATCCGACGGACGGCGGCCTTTCCAAGCCCATCGGTGTCCCCTACTGACCGTGGGTAAGGCGGGGAATTTTGCGGAGATAAATCTCAACGCTGACCCAGCTGGGACTCGAACCTGACAACTACATATTACGAGCCTGGCGCGCTACCGACTGAGCCACCCCCGCCCCTGTTAGGAGACAGATGGTTGGGTTGGATTATTTTATCTCTGAGCGGCACTTTTTTGCACACAATGGGCTAAATGGCGAAGTCACAACGACTGCGATGGGTTGGGTTGGGTTGTTTTACCTCTGAGCGACACTTTTTTGCACACCATGGGCTAAATGGCCAGGTCACATGGACCCCGAAGGCTCAGAGAAGGTTGGGGGAGGGGACGACTGCGATGACTCAGAGAAGATTTTGGGAGGGGACCACTGTTACAACTGTTAGGAGACAGATGGTTGGGTTGGATTGTTTTAATTCTGAGCGGCACTTTTTTGCACACAATGGGCTAAATGGCGAAGTCACAACGACTGCAATGACTCAGAGAAGATTTTGGGAGGGGACCACTGTTACAACTGTTAGGAGACAGATGGTTGGGTTGGATTGTTTTACCTCTGAGCGGCACTTTTTTGCACACAATGGGCTAAATGGCGAAGTCACAACGACTGCGATGACTCAGAGAAGATTTTGGGAGGGGACCACTGTTACAACTGTTAGGAGACAGATGGTTGGGTTGGATTGTTTTACCTCTGAGCGGCACTTTTTTGCACACAATGGGCTAAATGGCGAAGTCACAACGACTGCGATGACTCAGAGAAGATTTTGGGAGGGGACCACTGTTACAACTGTTGGGAGACAGATGGTTGGGTTGGATTGTTTTACCTCTGAGCGGCACTTTTTTGCACACAATGGGCTAAATGGCGAAGTCACAACGACTGCGATGACTCAGAGAAGATTTTGGGAGGGGACCACTGTTACAACTGTTGGGAGACAGATGGTTGGGTTGGATTGTTTTACCTCTGAGCGGCACTTTTTTGCACACAATGGGCTAAATGGCCAGGTCACAACGACTCCGATGGCTGAGAGAAGATCTTGGGAGGGGACCCACTGGAACAACTGTTGGGAGACAGATGGTTGGGTTGGATTGTTTTACCTCTGAGCGGCACTTTTTTGCACACAATGGGCTAAATGGCCAGGTCACAACGACTCCGATGGCTGAGAGAAGATCTTGGGAGGGGACCCACTGGAACAACTGTTGGGAGACAGATGGTTGGGTTGGATTGTTTTACCTCTGAGCGGCACTTTCTTGCACACAATTGGCTAAATGGCCAGGTCACAACGACTCCGATGGCTTAGAGAAGATCTTGGGAGGGGACCCACTGGAACAACTGTTGGGAGACAGATGGTAGCCTCCGGTCAAAGTCATCCAGTCAAACATCCAGTTTAACGTGCAACGGGTATGGCTTTGGGTTGTTTTACCTCTGAACGGCACTTTTTTCGCACACCATGAGCTAAATAGCCAGGTCACAAGGACCCTGAAGGCTCAGAGAATGTTTTGGGAGGGGACTCACTGTAACAGCTGTTGGGGAACAGATGGCAGCCTTCCGTCAAGGCTATCCAGTGTGTTCTTTAGCGTGCAAAATATACGGCTCTCCCGCACACGGGGGCCACGGTTTAACGTCCTATCCGACGGACCGCTCCCTTTTCAAGCCCATCGGTGTCCCCTACTGACAGTAGGCAGGGCGGGGAGTTTTGCGGAGATAAGTCTCAACGCTGACTCAGCTGGAACTCGAACCTGGGAACTGCAGATTACGAGCCTGGCGAGCTACCGACTGAGCGACCCCCCGCCCCCATCGGGTATGGCCCTCCCGCACATGGGGCCACAGCTTGAGAGCCTATCCGAAGGACGGCTGCCTTTCCAAGTCCATCAGTGTCCCCTAATAACCAAGGGCAGTGTGGGAAGTTTTACGGAGCTGTATGTGAGTTACTATTGACATAACATGGAACTCTTTCTAATAAAATAACCGCTGACTCTATAAGATAATACTAATTTATTCTTAACCGAATAGTTTGTGTGTTCACTTCTTTTCCCCCTCATTCAAACAACTTTCAACCATCACACAACTCACCAAATGTGACGAGGGGGTGGGGGTGGCTTAGTCGGTAGCGCGCCAGGCTCGTAATCTGTAGTTCCCAGGTTCGAGTCCCAGCTGGGTCAGCTTTGAGATTTATCTCCGCAAAACTGCCCGCCCTGCCACGGTCAGGGGGGGGCACCGATAGGCTTGGAAAGGCCGCCGTCCGTCGGATGGGACGTTAAGCCGTGGCCCCTTGTGCGGGAGAGCCATACCCTGTGCACGTTAAAGAACACGCTGGATGGCTTTGACGGGAGGCTACCATCTGTCTCCCAACAGCTGTTCCAGTGGGTTCCCTCCCCAACCTTCTCTGAGCCTTCGGGGTCCATGTGACCTGGCCATTTAGCCCATGGTGTGCAAAAAAGTGCCGCTCAGAGGTAAAACAACCCAACAACCCAAATGTGACGTTGGATGTGAGGGAGTTTATTTCTGTTGATTCTGTCTTTTCTTAATCTTCTGTCCAAGTCAATTTTTTCGCGATGTTATACGACAGCGTTGCAGCCGCTTCTCCTTCGTGTTATGTTACCCAGTAGTCGTTGCCATGGTAACGTTACCCTTCACCCGACATAATGAAGCGGAACGGGTCTGGAATGCTCTCTTTTATTACACAGTAGGTTACCACTAGTGATAATAGGATTTAATGCCTTTCTGGAAGCAAAAATTATTTAGTTAAGCAAATCCACTTAACGCTAAAGAAGCGGTGAGCGTATGTATGGTAAGTAGGCTTCATCTACAAACAATATGTCCTCCAATTAATTACAGTTTTTGAGTTTACCTGAAGTTGCCTAGGAACTACATTCATTGTCATTGGCTGATGGTGTCAATGCCATCGAAAAATAGCTTTTTCTTTATAGAAAAATTACTGGAGATTCTTTTCGCTTTCGTCCTTTTCACGAAGATAAGATTTTCTTTTCAACCTCATAATTAACTTTGTGGTTTTTAGCGTCGTTCTTTTTATTTTATTAACTCGAAAGGCTTAAAAGTTTCGTCTTTCTTGAGGTCGGTTTTTATTTTTTTTCTCTTCCACTAAGAACGCAAAATGCGCACTTTTTTTATTTTTTGTTTTAGCTCTAAGATATGATTTTTTTTTTCTCTTAACCTTTTCGGTTGAATGACGTGACCTTCATATTTAATGAAGCAAATATTTTTGCTTTAGAAGCTTTCTCTCTGCGATTAAAGAAAGTGTACGAGTGCTAACGTAACCAACGAAACTTTCCAGATTACGAATTTTTGTTTTTTAAGTTTTTTAAAAATTCTTCAAGTGACTTCTTTGCTGAGTATTTTGCGTCGAAAAGTTTAAGAAAGTCTGCAAGCAAGTTCATGATAAAAATTAATAAAAAATAAAAAATAAATACCCCCTCAAGCAGCTGCTTGCCACAGAGGTCTGCCAGGAGCCTGTCAGTTTATATGCCATAGTAGAAGATCTGAGAGGATGGCAGGACCTCAGCAGAAAAACGATACAGAGATCCATGCCTTATCCGGGGCTCGAACCCAGGTCCCTTGGATCAATAGCCAAGCGCGCTAACCACTCGGCCACCAACCTTGTAAATTTGAACAAGATTTTTTCAATTTGGAGCACAAACAAATAAAGTTTCCGTCTTTTCCTGCCGCAGTCTCAGTTCTCTGTTTCCAATTGCTCGCATCCTTCTCCATTTCTGTTTTCAAATAATCTTCTTCCTCTAGGAAGACGTCTTTCAATTCCACTGACCTTCTCCCTTACTCTCTTCGATTCCTTCTTTCATGTCCAATTGTCTTGCAATCCTTCTATCCCCCCCCCTCCCTCCTTTTCTTTTGAAGGCAGTTGAATGGTTAAGCAGAAGATTGCAATGCTTCTGCTTAATCACTCAACTGTCTTCGATCCTTTTGCATTAGTGACTAAATTCTTGCAATCCTCCTACCTTCCACCTCAACTGTCTTCGATCCTTTTGCATTACTGACTAAATTCTTGCAATCCTCTTACCTTCCACCTCAACTGTCTTCGATCCTTTTGCATTAGTGACTAAATTCTTGCAATCCTCCTACCTTCCACCTCAACTGTCTTCGATCCATTTGCATTAGTGACTAAATTCTTGCAATCCTCCTACCTTCCACCTCAACTGTCTTCGATCCATTTGCATTAGTGACTAAATTCTTGTAATCCTCCTACCTTCCACCACAACTGTCTTCGATCCTTTTGCGTTAGTGACTAAATTCTTGCAATCCTCCTACCTTCCACCTCAACTGTCTTCGATCCATTTGCATTAGTGACTAAATTCTTGTAATCCTCCTACCTTCCACCACAACTGTCTTCGATCCTTTTGCGTTAGTGACTAAATTCTTGCAATCCTCCTACCTTCCACCTCAACTGTCTTCGATCCATTTGCATTAGTGACTAAATTCTTGCAATCCCCTACCTTCCACCTCAACTGTCTTCGATCCATTTGCATTAGTGACTAAATTCTTGCAATCCTCCTACCTTCCACCTCAACTGTCTTCGATCCATTTGCATTAGTGACTAAATTCTTGCAATCCTCCTACCTTCCACCTCAACTGTCTTCGATCCATTTGCATTAGTGACTAAATTCTTGCAATCCTCCTACCTTCCACCTCAACTGTCTTCGATCCATTTGCATTAGTGACTAAATTCTTGCAATCCTCCTACCTTCCACCTCAACTGTCTTCGATCCTTTTGCATTAGTGACTAAATTCTTGCAATCCTCTTACCTTCCACCTCAACTGTCTTCGATCCTTTTGCATTACTGACTAAATTCTTGCAATCCTCCTACCTTCCACCTCAACTGTCTTCGATCCTTTTGCGTTAGTGACTAAATTCTTGCAATCCTCCTACCTTCCACCTCAACTGTCTTCGATCCTTTTGCATTAGTGACTAAATTCTTGCAATCCTCCTACCTTCCACCTCAACTGTCTTCGATCCTTTTGCATAACTGACCAATTTCTTGCAATCCTCCTACCTTCCACCTCAACTGTCTTCGATCCTTTTGCATTACTGACTAATTTCTTGCAATCCTCCTACCTTCCACCTCAACTGTCTTCGATCCTTTTGCATTACTGACTAAATTCTTGCAATCCTCCTACCTTCCACCTCAACTGTCTTCGATCCTTTGCATTAGTGACTAAATTCTTGCAATCCTCCTACCTTCCACCTCAACTGTCTTCGATCCTTTTGCATTACTGACTAAATTCTTGCAATCCTCCTATCTTTCTACACAACGGTTTTGCAAACCTTCTACTTTCCACCTTAATGGTCTTACAAACCTTTTACCTCAAAGGTTCGAGTCCCAGCTGGGTCAGCGTTGAAATTTATATCCGCAAAATTCCCCCCCCCTCCCCTGCACACCGTCAGATAGGGACACCGATGGCTTGGAAAGGCCGTCGTCCGACGGATGGGACGTTAAGCCGTGGCCCCGTGTGCGGGATAGCCATACCCTGTGCACGATAAAGAACATGCTGGATGGCCTTGACGAGAGGCTACCCTCTGTCTCCCAACAGCTGTTCCAGTGGGTTCCCTCCCCCAACCTTCTCTGAGCCTTCGGGGCCTTGTGACCTGGCCGTTTAGCATATGGTGTGCAAAAAAAGTGCCGCTCAATTGTAAAAAACACCAACCAACCTCAAAGGTCTTGCAATTCTTCTTCCTTTCTGACTAGATTCTTGCAATCTTTCTGCTTTTCTGACTAAATTCTTGCAATCCTTTCACTTCCCATCTCAACATTCTTGAAATCCTTCTGCTTTCCCACCCAACTTTCCAGCCCACTTGTCTAGAAATCATTTTGCTTCTTTCCCAACTCTCTTGCAATCCTCAAGCTTTCATATCAAAATTGTCCTGGAACCCTTCTGCTTTCCATCCAGCTGATTTGCAATCCTTGTATTTTCCCATCCAACTGTCTCCAATCCTTCTGCATTCCTGACTAAAGTTTTGCAACCCTTCTACTTTCCAGTCCAACTCTGTTGCAATCCTTCTACTTTCCAACCCAACTGTTTTCAACTTCGTGACTAAATTTTTGCATTTCTTTTTCTTTTCCACACCAACGGTCTTGAAATCCTTCTGCTTTCTCACCCAACTGCTTTCAATTTCCTGACTATATTCTTGCAATCCTTCTACTTTCCAACCAAGCTGTCTTAAAATTCTTCTGCCTTCTTCCCCAACTCTCTTGCAATCCTTCTGCTTTCCTGCCAAAACTGTCTTGAAACCCATCTGCTTCCTGTCCAACTGTCTTTATATCCTGGTTTCCTGCCCAACTGTCTAGAATCCTTCTGCTTTCCTGTCTAAATTCTTTCAATCCTTCAACTTTCCAGCCCAGCTATCTGAAAATCCTCGTATTGTTCCCATCCAAATGTCTTTAGTCTTTCTGATTTCCTGACTAAATTCTTGCAATCCTTCTACTTCTCCCCCGTCCCACCCAACTCTCTTGCAATCCTTCTGCTTTCCTGCAAAACTGTCTTTATATCCTGGTTTCCTGCAAAACTGTCTTGAATCCTTCTGCTTTCCTGTCTAAATTCTTTCAGTCCTTCAACTTTCCAGCCAAGCCATCTTACAATCCTCGTATTTTTCCCATCCAAATGTCTTTAGTCTTTCTGATTTCCTGACTAAATTCTTGCAATCCTTTTACTTCTCCCTCGTCCCACCCAACTCTCTTGCAATCCTTCAGCTTTCCTGCAAAACTGTCTTTATATCCTGGTTTCCTGCCCAACTGTCTTGAATCCTTCTGCTTTCCTGTATAAATTATTTCAGTCCTTCAACTTTCCAGCCCAGCCATCTTACAATCCTCGTATTTTTCCCATCCAAATGTCTTTAGTCTCTCTGATTTCCTGACTAAATCCTTGCAATCCTTCTACTTCTCCCTCGTCCCACCCAACTCTCTTGCAATCCTTCTGCTTTCCTGCAAAACTGTCTTTATATCCTGGTTTCCTCCCCAACTGTCTTGAATCCTTCTGCTTTCCTGTCTAAATTCTTTCAGTCGTTCAACTTTCCAGCCCAGCTATCTGAAAATCCTCGTATTTTTCCCATCCAAATGTCTTTAGTCTTTCTGATTTCCTGACTAAATTCTTGCAATCCTCCTACTTCTCCCCCGTCCCACCAAACTCTCTTGCAATCCTTGTGCTTTCCTGCCAAAACTGTCTTGAAACCCATCTGCTTCCTGTCCAATTGTCTTTATATCCTGGTTTCCTGCCCAACTGCCTTGAATCCTTCTGCTTTCCTGTATAAATTATTTAAGTCCTTCAACTTTCCAGCCCAGCCATCTTACAATCCTCGTATTTTTCCCATCGAAATGTCTTTAGTCATTCTGATTTCCTGACAAAATTCTTGCAATCCTTCTACTTCTCCCCCGTCCCACCCAACTCTCTTGCAATCCTTCTGCTTTCCTCCCAAAACTGTCTTGAAACCCATCTGCTTCCTGTCCAACTGTCTTTATATCCTGGTTTCCTGCCCAACTCTCTTACAATCCTTCTGCTTTCCTGCAAAACTGTCTTTATATCCTGGTTTCCTGCCCAACTGTCTTGAATCCTTCTGCTTTCCTGTCTAAATTCTTTCAGTCCTTCAACTTTCCAGCAGAGCCATCTTACAATCCTCGTATTTTTCATATCCAAATGTCTTTAGTCTTTCTGATTTCCTGACTAAATTCTTGCAATACTTCTACTTCTCCCCCGCCCAACCCAACTCTCTTCCAATCCTTCTACTTCTCCCCCGCCCAACCCAACTCTCTTCCAATCCTTCTGCTTTCCTGCAAAACTGTCTTTATATCCTGGTTTCCTGCCCAACTGTCTTGAATCCTTCTGCTTTCCTGTCTAAATTCTTTCGGTCCTTCAACTTTCCGGCCAAGCCATCTTACAATCCTCGTATTTTTCCCATCCAAATGTCCTTAGACTTTCTGATTTCCTGACTAAATTCTTGCAATCCTTTTACTTCTCCCTCGTCCCACCCAACTCTCTTGCAATCCTTCAGCTTTCCTGCAAAACTGTCTTTATATCCTGGTTTCCTGCCCAACTGTATTGAATCCTTCTGCTTTCCTGTATAAATTATTTCAGTCCTTCAACTTTCCAGCCCAGCCATCTTACAATCCTCGTATTTTTCCCAACCA
This sequence comes from Ryuthela nishihirai, assembly GCA_038380435.1. Lineage (NCBI taxonomy): Eukaryota > Metazoa > Arthropoda > Arachnida > Araneae > Heptathelidae > Ryuthela > Ryuthela nishihirai. The sequence continues at coordinate 19,276 of JAWZYU010000583.1, forward strand.
AATGTCCTTAGTCTTTCTGATTTCCTGACTAAATTCTTGCAATCCTTCTACTTCTCCCTCGTCCCACCCAACTCTCTTGCAATCCTTCTGCTTTCCTGCAAAACTGTCATTATATCTTGGTTTCCTCCCCAACTGTTTTGAATCCTTCTGCTTTCCTGTCTAAATTCTTTCAGTCCTTCAACTTTCCAGCCCAGCTATCTGAAAATCCTCGTATTTTTCCCATCCAAATGTCTTTAGTCTTTCTGATTTCCTGACAAAATTCTTGCAATCCTTCTACTTCTCCCCCGTCCCACCCAACTCTCTTGCAATCCTTCTGCTTTCCTCCCAAAACTGTCTTGAAACCCATCTCCTTCCTATCCAACTGTCTTTATATCATGGTTTCCTGCCCAACTGTCTTGAATCCTTCTGCTTTCCTGTCTAAATTATTTCAGTCCTTCAACTTTCCAGCCCAGCCATCTTACAATCCTCGTATTTTTCCCATCCAAATGTCTTTAGTCTTTCTGATTTCCTGACTAAATTCTTGCAAAACTTCTACTTCTCCCCCGCCCCACCCAACTCTCTTCCAATCCTTCTGCTTTCCTGCAAAACTGTCTTTATATCCTGGTTTCCTGCCCAACTGTCTTGAATCCTTCTGCTTTCCTGTCTAAATTCTTTCGGTCCTTCAACTTTCCAGCACAGCTATCATACAATCCTCGTATTTTTCTCATCCAAATGTCTTTAGTCTGTCTGATTTCCTGACTAAATTCTTGCGATCCTTCTACTTCTCCCCGCCCCACCCAACTCTCTTGCAATCCTTCTGCTTTCCTGCAAAACTGTCTTTATATCCTGGTTTCCTGCCCAACTATCTTGAATCCTTCTGCTTTCCTGTTTAAATTCTTTCGGTCCTTCAACTTTCCAGCCCAGCCATCTTACAATCCTCGTATTTTTCCCATCCAAATATCTTTAGTCTTTCGGATATCCTGACCAAATTCTTGCAATCCTTCTACTTCTCCCCCGCCCCACCCAACTCTCTTGCAATTCTTCTGGTTTCCTGCAAAACTATCTTTATATCCTGGTTTCCTGCCCAAATGTCTTGAATCCTTCTGCTTTCCTGTCTAAATTCTTTCGGTCCTTCAATTTTCCAGCCCAGCCATCTTACAATCCTCGTATTTTCCCCATCCAAATGTCTCTAGTCTTTCTGATTTCCTGACTAAATTCTTGCAATCCTTCTACTTCTCCCCCGCCCCACCCAACTCTTTTGCAATCCTTCTGCTTTCCTGCAAAACTGTCTTTAAATCCTGGTTTCCTGCCCAACTGTCTTGAATCCTTCTGCTTTCCTGTCTAAATTCTTTCAGTCCTTCAACTTTCCAGCCCAGCCATCTTACAATCCTCGTAATTTTTCCCATCCAAATATCTTTAGTCTTTCTGATTTCCTGACTAAATTATTGCAATCCTCCTACTTCTCCCCCGTCCCACCCAACTCTCTTGCAATCCTTTTGCTTTCCTGCCAAAACTGTCTTGAAATCCATCTGCTTCCTGTCCAACTGTCTTTATATCCTGGTTTCCTGCCCAACTGCCTTGAATCCTTCTGCTTTCCTATCTAAATTCTTTCAGTCCTCCAACTTTCCAGCCCAGCCATCTTACAATCCTCGTATTTTTCCCATCCAAATGTCTTTAGTCTTTCTGATTTCCTGACTAAATTCTTGCAATCCTTCTACTTCTCCCTCGTCCCACCCAACTCTCTTGCAATCCTTCTGCTTTCCTGCAAAACTTTCTTTATATCCTGGTATCCTCCCCAACTGTCTTGAATCCTATTGCTTTCCTGTCTAAATTCTTTCAGTCCTTCAACTTTCCACCCCAGCTATCTTACAATCCTCGTAATTTCCCATCCAAATGTCTTTAGTCTTTCTGATTTCCTGACTAAATTCTTGCAATCCTTCTACTTCTCCCCCGTCCCACCCAATTCTCTTGCAATCCTTGTGCTTTCCTGCAAAACTATCTTTATATCCTGGTTTCCTGCATAACTGTCTTGAATCCTTCTGCTTTCCTGTCTAAATTCTTTCAGTCCTTCAACTTTCCAGCCCAGCTATCTGAAAATCCTGGTATTTTTCCCATCCAAATGTCTTTAGTCTTTCTGATTTCCTGACTAAATTCTTGCAATCCTCCTACTTCTCCCCCGTCCCTCCCAACTCTCTTGCAATCCTTCTGCTTTCCTGCCAAAACTGTCTAGAAACCCATCTGCTTCCTGTCCAACTGTCTTTATATCCTGGTTTCCTGCCCAACTGTCTTCAATCCTTTTGCTTTCCTGTCTAAATTCTTTCTGTCCTTCAACTTTCCAGCCCAGCCATCTTACAATCCTCGTATTTTTCCCATCCAAATGTCTTTAGTCTGTCTGATTTCCTGACTAAATTCTTGCAATCCTTCTACTTCTCCCCCGTCCCACCCAACTCTCTTGCAATCCTTCTGCTTTCCTGCAAAACTGTCTTTATATCCTGGTTTCCTGCCCAACTGTCTTGAATCCTTCTGCTTTCCTGTCTAAATTTTTTCAGTTCCTCAACTTTCCAGCCCAGCCATCCTACAATCCTCGTATTTTTCCCATCCAAATGTATTTCGTCTTTCTGATTTCCTGACTAAATTCTTGCAATCCTTCTACTTCTCCCTCGTCCCACCCAACTCTCTTGCAATCCTTCTGCTTTCCTGCAAAACTGTTTTTATATCCTGGTTTCCTCCCCAACTGTCTTGAATCCTTTTGCTTTCCTGTCTAAATTCTTTCAGTCCTTCAACTTTCCAGCCCAGCTATCTTACAATCCTCGTATTTTTCCCATCCAAATGTCTTTAGTCTTTCTGATTTCCTGACTAAATTCTTGCAGTCCTTCTACTTCTCCCCCGTCCCACCCAACTCTCTTGCAATCCTTCTGCTTTCCTGCAAAACTGTCTTTATGTCCTGGTTTCCTGCCCAACTGTCTTGAATCCTTCTGCTTTCCTGTCTAAATTCTTTCAGTCCTTCAACCTTCCAGCCCAGCTATCCTACAATCCTCGTATTTTTCCCATCCAAATGTCTTTAGTCTTTCGGATATCCTGACCAAATTCTTCCAATCCTTCTACTTCTCCCCCGCCCCACCCAACTCTGTTGCAATTCTTCTGGTTTCCTGCAAAACTATCTTTATATCCTGGTTTCCTGCCCAAATGTCTCGAATCCTTCTGCTTTCCTGTCTAAATTATTTCGGTCCTTCAATTTTCCAGCCAAGCCATCTTACAATCCTCGTATTTTTCCCATCCAAATGTCTTTAGTCTTTCTGATTTGCTGACTAAATTTTTGCGATCCTTCTACTTCTCCCCCGCCCCACCCAACTCTCTTGCAATCCTTCTGCTTTCCTGCAAAACTGTCTTTATATCCTGGTTTCCTGCCCAACTGTCTTGAATCATTCTGCTTTCCTGTCTAAATTCTTTCAGTCCTTCAACTTTCCAGCCCAGCCATCTTACAATCCTCGTATTTTTCCCATCCAAATGTCTTTCGTCTTTCTGATTTCCTGACTAAATTCTTGCAGTCCTTCTGCTTCTCCCCCGTCCCACCAAACTCTCTTGCAATCCTTCTGCTTTCCTGCAAAACTGTCTTTATATCCTGGTTTCCTGCATAACTGTCTTGAATCCTTCTGCTTTCCTGTCTAAATTCTTTCAGTCCTTCAACTTTCCAGCCCAGCTATCTGAAAATCCTGGTATTTTTCCCATCCAAATGTCTTTAGTCTTTCTGATTTCCTGACTAAATTCTTGCAATCCTCCTACTTCTCCCCCGTCCCTCCCAACTCTCTTGCAATCCTTCTGCTTTCCTGCCAAAACTGTCTAGAAACCCATCTGCTTCCTGTCCAACTGTCTTTATATCCTGGTTTCCTGCCCAACTGTCTTGAATCCTTTTGCTTTCCTGTCTAAATTCTTTCTGTCCTTCAACTTTCCAGCCCAGCCATCTTACAATCCTCGTATTTTTCCCATCCAAATGTCTTTAGTCTGTCTGATTTCCTGACTAAATTCTTGCAATCCTTCTACTTCTCCCCCGTCCCACCCAACTCTCTTGCAATCCTTCTGCTTTCCTGCAAAACTGTCTTTATATCCTGGTTTCCTGCCCAACTGTCTTGAATCCTTCTGCTTTCCTGTCTAAATTTTTTCAGTTCCTCAACTTTCCAGCCCAGCCATCCTACAATCCTCGTATTTTTCCCATCCAAATGTATTTCGTCTTTCTGATTTCCTGACTAAATTCTTGCAATCCTTCTGCTTTCCTGCAAAACTGTTTTTATATCCTGGTTTCCTCCCCAACTGTCTTGAATCCTTTTGCTTTCCTGTCTAAATTCTTTCAGTCCTTCAACTTTCCAGCCCAGCTATCTTACAATCCTCGTATTTTTCCCATCCAAATGTCTTTAGTCTTTCTGATTTCCTGACTAAATTCTTGCAGTCCTTCTACTTCTCCCCCGTCCCACCCAACTCTCTTGCAATCCTTCTGCTTTCCTGCAAAACTGTCTTTATGTCCTGGTTTCCTGCCCAACTGTCTTGAATCCTTCTGCTTTCCTGTCTAAATTCTTTCAGTCCTTCAACCTTCCAGCCCAGCTATCCTACAATCCTCGTATTTTTCCCATCCAAATGTCTTTAGTCTTTCGGATATCCTGACCAAATTCTTCCAATCCTTCTACTTCTCCCCCGCCCCACCCAACTCTGTTGCAATTCTTCTGGTTTCCTGCAAAACTATCTTTATATCCTGGTTTCCTGCCCAAATGTCTCGAATCCTTCTGCTTTCCTGTCTAAATTATTTCGGTCCTTCAATTTTCCAGCCAAGCCATCTTACAATCCTCGTATTTTTCCCATCCAAATGTCTTTAGTCTTTCTGATTTGCTGACTAAATTTTTGCGATCCTTCTACTTCTCCCCCGCCCCACCCAACTCTCTTGCAATCCTTCTGCTTTCCTGCAAAACTGTCTTTATATCCTGGTTTCCTGCCCAACTGTCTTGAATCATTCTGCTTTCCTGTCTAAATTCTTTCAGTCCTTCAACTTTCCAGCCCAGCCATCTTACAATCCTCGTATTTTTCCCATCCAAATGTCTTTCGTCTTTCTGATTTCCTGACTAAATTCTTGCAGTCCTTCTGCTTCTCCCCCGTCCCACCAAACTCTCTTGCAATCCTTCTGCTTTCCTGCAAAACTGTCTTTATATCCTGGTTTCCTGCATAACTGTCTTGAATCCTTCTGCTTTCCTGTCTAAATTCTTTCAGTCCTTCAACTTTCCAGCCCAGCTATCTGAAAATCCTGGTATTTTTCCCATCCAAATGTCTTTAGTCTTTCTGATTTCCTGACTAAATTCTTGCAATCCTCCTACTTCTCCCCCGTCCCTCCCAACTCTCTTGCAATCCTTCTGCTTTCCTGCCAAAACTGTCTAGAAACCCATCTGCTTCCTGTCCAACTGTCTTTATATCCTGGTTTCCTGCCCAACTGTCTTGAATCCTTTTGCTTTCCTGTCTAAATTCTTTCTGTCCTTCAACTTTCCAGCCCAGCCATTATACAATCCTCGTATTTTTCCCATCCAAATGTCTTTAGTCTGTCTGATTTCCTGACTAAATTCTTGCAATCCTTCTACTTCTCCCCCGTCCCACCCAACTCTCTTGCAATCCTTCTGCTTTCCTGCAAAACTGTCTTTATATCCTGGTTTCCTGCCCAACTGTCTTGAATCCTTCTGCTTTCCTGTCTAAATTTTTTCAGTTCCTCAACTTTCCAGCCCAGCCATCCTACAATCCTCGTATTTTTCCCATCCAAATGTATTTCGTCTTTCTGATTTCCTGACTAAATTCTTGCAATCCTTCTACTTCTCCCTCGTCCCACCCAACTCTCTTGCAATCCTTCTGCTTTCCTGCAAAACTGTTTTTATATCCTGGTTTCCTCCCCAACTGTCTTGAATCCTTTTGCTTTCCTGTCTAAATTCTTTCAGTCCTTCAACTTTCCAGCCCAGCTATCTTACAATCCTCGTATTTTTCCCATCCAAATGTCTTTAGTCTTTCTGATTTCCTGACTAAATTCTTGCAGTCCTTCTACTTCTCCCCCGTCCCACCCAACTCTCTTGCAATCCTTCTGCTTTCCTGCAAAACTGTCTTTATGTCCTGGTTTCCTGCCCAACTGTCTTGAATCCTTCTGCTTTCCTGTCTAAATTCTTTCAGTCCTTCAACCTTCCAGCCCAGCTATCCTACAATCCTCGTATTTTTCCCATCCAAATGTCTTTAGTCTTTCGGATATCCTGACCAAATTCTTCCAATCCTTCTACTTCTCCCCCGCCCCACCCAACTCTGTTGCAATTCTTCTGGTTTCCTGCAAAACTATCTTTATATCCTGGTTTCCTGCCCAAATGTCTCGAATCCTTCTGCTTTCCTGTCTAAATTATTTCGGTCCTTCAATTTTCCAGCCAAGCCATCTTACAATCCTCGTATTTTTCCCATCCAAATGTCTTTAGTCTTTCTGATTTGCTGACTAAATTTTTGCGATCCTTCTACTTCTCCCCCGCCCCACCCAACTCTCTTGCAATCCTTCTGCTTTCCTGCAAAACTGTCTTTATATCCTGGTTTCCTGCCCAACTGTCTTGAATCATTCTGCTTTCCTGTCTAAATTCTTTCAGTCCTTCAACTTTCCAGCCCAGCCATCTTACAATCCTCGTATTTTTCCCATCCAAATGTCTTTCGTCTTTCTGATTTCCTGACTAAATTCTTGCAGTCCTTCTGCTTCTCCCCCGTCCCACCAAACTCTCTTGCAATCCTTCTGCTTTCCTGCAAAACTGTCTTTATATCCTGGTTTCCTGCATAACTGTCTTGAATCCTTCTGCTTTCCTGTCTAAATTCTTTCAGTCCTTCAACTTTCCAGCCCAGCTATCTGAAAATCCTGGTATTTTTCCCATCCAAATGTCTTTAGTCTTTCTGATTTCCTGACTAAATTCTTGCAATCCTCCTACTTCTCCCCCGTCCCTCCCAACTCTCTTGCAATCCTTCTGCTTTCCTGCCAAAACTGTCTAGAAACCCATCTGCTTCCTGTCCAACTGTCTTTATATCCTGGTTTCCTGCCCAACTGTCTTGAATCCTTTTGCTTTCCTGTCTAAATTCTTTCTGTCCTTCAACTTTCCAGCCGAGCCATCTTACAATCCTCGTATTTTTCCCATCCAAATGTCTTTAGTCTGTCTGATTTCCTGACTAAATTCTTGCAATCCTTCTACTTCTCCCCCGTCCCACCCAACTCTCTTGCAATCCTTCTGCTTTCCTGCAAAACTGTTTTTATATCCTGGTTTCCTCCCCAACTGTCTTGAATCCTTTTGCTTTCCTGTCTAAATTCTTTCAGTCCTTCAACTTTCCAGCCCAGCTATCTTACAATCCTCGTATTTTTCCCATCCAAATGTCTTTAGTCTTTCTGATTTCCTGACTAAATTCTTGCAGTCCTTCTACTTCTCCCCCGTCCCACCCAACTCTCTTGCAATCCTTCTGCTTTCCTGCAAAACTGTCTTTATGTCCTGGTTTCCTGCCCAACTGTCTTGAACCCTTCTGCTTTCCTGTCTAAATTTTTCGGTTCTTCAACTTTCCAGCCCAGCCATCTTACAATCCTCGTATTTTTCCCATCCAAATGTCTTTAGTCTTTCTGATTTCCTGACTAAATTCTTGCAATCCTTCTACTTCTCCCTCGTCCCACCCAACTCTCTTGCAATCCTTCTGCTTTCCTGCAAAACTGTCTTTATATCCTGGTTTCCTGCCCAACTGTCTTGAATCCTTCTGCTTTCCTGTCTAAATTCTTTCAGTCCTTCAACCTTCCAGCCCAGCTATCCTACAATCCTCGTATTTTTCCCATCCAAATGTCTTTAGTCTTTCGGATATCCTGACCAAATTCTTCCAATCCTTCTACTTCTCCCCCGCCCCACCCAACTCTCTTGCAATTCTTCTGGTTTCCTGCAAAACTATCTTTATATCCTGGTTTCCTGCCCAAATGTCTCGAATCCTTCTGCTTTCCTGTCTAAATTATTTCGGTCCTTCAATTTTCCAGCCAAGCCATCTTACAATCCTCGTATTTTTCCCATCCAAATGTCTTTAGTCTTTCTGATTTGCTGACTAAATTCTTGCGATCCTTCTACTTCTCCCCCGCCCCACCCAACTCTCTTGCAATCCTTCTGCTTTCCTGCAAAACTGTCTTTATATCCTGGTTTCCTGCCCAACTGTCTTGAATCATTCTGCTTTCCTGTCTAAATTCTTTCAGTCCTTCAACTTTCCAGCCCAGCCATCTTACAATCCTCGTATTTTTCCCATCCAAATGTCTTTCGTCTTTCTGATTTCCTGACTAAATTCTTGCAGTCCTTCTGCTTCTCTCCCGTCCCACCAAACTCTCTTGCAATCCTTCTGCTTTCCTGCAAAACTGTCTTTATATCCTGGTTTCCTGCCCAACTGTCTTGAATCATTCTGCTTTCCTGTTTAAATTCTTTCGGTCCTTCAACTTTCCAGCCCAGCCATCTTACAATCCTCGTATTTTTCCCATCCAAATGTCTTTAGTCTTTCTGATTTCCTGACTAAATTCTTGCAATCCTTCTACTTCTCCCCCGCCCCACCCAACTCTCTTGCAATCCTTCTGCTTTCCTGCAAAACTGTCTTTAAATCCTGGTTTCCTGCCCAACTGTCTTGAATCCTTCTGCTTTCCTGTCTAAATTCTTTCAGTCCTTCAACTTTCCAGCCCAGCCATCTTACAATCCTCGTATTTTTCCCATCCAAATATCTTTAGTCTTTCTGATTTCCTGACTAAATTCTTGCAATCCTCCTACTTCTCCCCCGTCCCACCCAACTCTCTTGCAATCCTTTTGCTTTCCTGCCAAAACTGTCTTGAAATCCATCTGCTTCCTGTCCAACTGTCTTTATATCCTGGTTTCCTGCCCAACTGCCTTGAATCCTTCTGCTTTCCTATCTAAATTCTTTCAGTCCTCCAACTTTCCAGCCCAGCCATCTTACAATCCTCGTATTTTTCCCATCCAAATGTCTTTAGTCTTTCTGATTTCCTGACTAAATTCTTGCAATCCTTCTACTTCTCCCTCGTCCCACCCAACTCTCTTGCAATCCTTCTGCTTTCCTGCAAAACTTTCTTTATATATCCTGGTTTCCTCCCCAACTGTCTTGAATCCTACTGCTTTCCTGTCTAAATTCTTTCAGTCCTTCAACTTTCCACCACAGCTATTTTACAATCCTCGCAATTTCCCATCCAAATGTCTTTAGTCTTTCTGATTTCCTGACTAAATTCTTGCAATCCTTCTACTTCTCCCCCGTCCCACCCAATTCTCTTGCAATCCTTCTGCTTTCCTGCAAAACTATCTTTATATCCTGGTTTCCTGCATAACTGTCTTGAATCCTTCTGCTTTCCTGTCTAAATTCTTTCAGTCCTTCAAATTTCCAGCCCAGCTATCTGAAAATCCTGGTATTTTTCCCATCCAAATGTCTTTAGTCTTTCTGATTTCCTGACTAAATTCTTGCAATCCTTCTACTTCTCCCCCGCCCCACCCAACTCTCTTGCAATTCTTCTGCTTTCCTGCAAAACTGTCTTTAAATCCTGGTTTCCTGCCCAACTGTCTTGAATCCTTCTGCTTTCCTGTCTAAATTATTTCAGTCCTTCAACTTTCCAGCCCAGCCATCTTACAATCCTCGTATTTTTCCCATCCAAATATTTTTAGTCTTTCTGATTTCCTGACTAAATTCTTGCAATCCTCCTACTTCTCCCCCGTCCCACCCAACTCTCTTGCAATCCTTTTGCTTTCCTGCCAAAACTGTCTTGAAATCCATCTGCTTCCTGTCCAACTGTCTTTATATTCTGGTTTCCTGCCCAACTGTCTTGAATCCTTCTGCTTTCCTATCTAAATTCTTTCAGTCCTCCAACTTTCCAGCCCAGCCATCTTACAATCCTCGTATTTTTCCCATCCAAATGTCTTTAGTCTTTCTGATTTCCTGACTAAATTCTTGCAATCCTTCTACTTCTCCCTCGTCCCACCCAACTCTCTTGCAATCCTTCTGCTTTCCTGCAAAACTTTCTTTATATCCTGGTTTCCTCCCCAACTGTCTTGAATCCTACTGCTTTCCTGTCTAAATTCTTTCAGTCCTTCAACTTTCCACCCCAGCTATCTTACAATCCTCGTAATTTCCCATCCAAATGTCTTTAGTCTTTCTGATTTCCTGACTAAATTCTTCCAATCCTTCTACTTCTCCCCCGTCCCACCCAATTCTCTTGCAATCCTTCTGCTTTCCTGCAAAACAATCTTTATATCCTGGTTTCCTGCATAACTGTCTTGAATCCTTCTGCTTTCCTGTCTAAATTCTTTCAGTCCTTCAACTTTCCAGCCCAGCTATCTGAAAATCCTGGTATTTTTCCCATCCAAATGTCTTTAGTCTTTCTGATTTCCTGACTAAATTCTTGCAATCCTCCTACTTCTCCCCCGTCCCTCCCAACTCTCTTGCAATCCTTCTGCTTTCCTGCCAAAACTGTCTAGAAACCCATCTGCTTCCTCCCCAACTGTCTTTATATCCAGGTTTCCTGCCCAACTGTCTTGAATCCTTTTGCTTTCCTGTCTAAATTCTTTCTGTCCTTCGACTTTCCAGCCCAGCCATCTTACAATCCCGTATTTTTCCCATCCAAATGTCTTTAGTTTGTCTGATTTCCTGACTAAATTCTTGCAATCCTTCTACTTCTCCCCCGTCCCACCTAACTCTCTTGCAATCCTTCTGCTTTCCTGCAAAACTTTCTTTATATCCTGGTTTCCTGCCCAACTCTCTTGAACCCTTCTGCTTTCCTGTCTAAATTCTTTCGGTCCTTCAACTTTCCAGCCCAGCCATATTACAATCCTCGTTTTTTTCCCATCCAAATGTCTTTAGTCTTTCTGATTTCCTGACTAAATTCTTGCAATCCTTCTACTTCTCCCCCGTCCCACCCAACTCTCTTGCAATCCTTCTGCTTTCCTGCAAAACTGTCTTTATATCCTGATTTCCTGCCCAACTGTTTTGAATCCTTCTGCTTTCCTGTCTAAATTTTTTTAGTCCTTCAACTTTCCAGCCAGCCATCCTACAATCCTCGTATTTTTCCCATCCAAATGTCTTTAGTCTTTCTGATTTCCTGACTAAATTTTTGCAATCCTTCTACTTCTCCCTCGTCCCACCCAACTCTCTTGCAATCCTTCTGCTTTCCTGCAAAACTGTCTTTATATCCTGGTTTCCTGCCCAACTGTCTTGAATCCTTCTGCTTTCCTGTCTAAATTCTTTCAGTCCTTCAACCTTCCAGCCCAGCTATCCTACAATCCTCGTATTTTTCCCATCCAAATGTCTTTAGTCTTTCGGATATCCTGACCAAATTCTTGCAATCCTTCTACTTCTCCCCCGCCCCACCCAACTCTCTTGCAATTCTTCTGGTTTCCTGCAAAACTATCTTTATATCCTGGTTTCCTGCCCAAATGTCTTGAATACTTCTGCTTTCCTGTCTAAATTCTTTCGGTCCTTCAATTTTCCAGCCAAGCCATCTTACAATCCTCGTATTTTTCCCATCCAAATGTCTTTAGTCTTTCTGATTTGCTGACTAAATTCTTGCGATCCTTCTACTTCTCCCCCGCCCCACCCAACTCTCTTGCAATCCTTCTGCTTTCCTGCAAAACTGTCTTTATATCCTGGTTTCCTGCCCAACTGTCTTGAATCATTCTCCTTTCCTGTCTAAATTCTTTCAGTCCTTCAACTTTCCAGCCCAGCCATCTTACAATCCTCGTATATTTTCCATCCAAATGTCTTTCGTCTTTCTGATTTCCTGACTAAATTCTTGCAGTCCTTCTGCTTCTCCCCCGTCCCACCAAACTCTCTTGCAATCCTTCTGCTTTCCTGCAAAACTGTCTTTATATCCTGGTTTCCTGCCCAATTGTCTTGAATCCTTCTGCTTTCCTGTTTAAATTCTTTCGGTCCTTCAACTTTCCAGCCCAGCCATCTTACAATCCTCGTATTTTTCCCATCCAAATATCTTTAGTCTTTCGGATATCCTGACCAAATTCTTGCAATCATTCTACTTCTCCCCCGCCCCACCCAACTCTCTTGCAATTCTTCTGGTTTCCTGCAAAACTATCTTTATATCCTGGTTTCCTGCCCAAATGTCTTGAATCCTTCTGCTTTCCTGTCTAAATTCTTTCGGTCCTTCAATTTTCCAGCCCAGCCATCTTACAATCCTCGTATTTTTCCCATCCAAATGTCTTTAGTCTTTCTGATTTCCTGACTAAATTCTTGCAATCCTTCTACTTCTCCCCCGCCCCACCCAACTCTCTTGCAATCCTTCTGCTTTCCTGCAAAACTGTCTTTATATCCTGGTTTCCTTCCCAACTGTCTTGAATCCTTCTGCTTTCCTGTTTAAATTCTTTCGGTCCTTCAACTTTCCAGCCCAGCCATCTTACAATCCTCGTTTTTTTCCCATCCAAATGTCTTTAGTCTTTCTGATTTCCTGACTAAATTCTTGCAATCCTTCTACTTCTCCCCCGTCCCACCCAACTCTCTTGCAATCCTTCTGCTTTCCTGCAAAACTGTCTTTATATCCTGATTTCCTGCCCAACTGTTTTGAATCCTTCTGCTTTCCTGTCTAAATATTTTTAGTCCTTCAACTTTCCAGCCAGCCATCCTACAATCCTCGTATTTTTCCCATCCAAATGTCTTTCGTCTTTCTGATTTCCTGACTAAATTCTTGCAGTCCTTCTGCTTCTCTCCCGTCCCACCAAACTCTCTTGCAATCCTTCTGCTTTCCTGCAAAACTGTCTTTATATCCTGGTTTCCTGCCCAACTGTCTTGAATCATTCTGCTTTCCTGTTTAAATTCTTTCGGTCTTTCAACTTTCCAGCCCAGCCATCTTACAATCCTCGTATTTTTCCCATCCAAATGTCTTTAGTCTTTCTGATTTCCTGACTAAATTCTTGCAATCCTTCTACTTCTCCCCCGCCCCACCCAACTCTCTTGCAATCCTTCTGCTTTCCTGCAAAACTGTCTTTAAATCCTGGTTTCCTGCCCAACTGTCTTGAATCCTTCTGCTTTCCTGTCTAAATTCTTTCAGTCCTTCAACTTTCCAGCCCAGCCATCTTACAATCCTCGTATTTTTCCCATCCAAATATCTTTAGTCTTTCTGATTTCCTGACTAAATTCTTGCAATCCTCCTACTTCTCCCCCGTCCCACCCAACTCTCTTGCAATCCTTTTGCTTTCCTGCCAAAACTGTCTTGAAATCCATCTGCTTCCTGTCCAACTGTCTTTATATCCTGGTTTCCTGCCCAACTGCCTTGAATCCTTCTGCTTTCCTATCTAAATTCTTTCAGTCCTCCAACTTTCCAGCCCAGCCATCTTACAATCCTCGTATTTTTCCCATCCAAATGTCTTTAGTCTTTCTGATTTCCTGACTAAATTCTTGCAATCCTTCTACTTCTCCCTCGTCCCACCCAACTCTCTTGCAATCCTTCTGCTTTCCTGCAAAACTTTCTTTATATATCCTGGTTTCCTCCCCAACTGTCTTGAATCCTACTGCTTTCCTGTCTAAATTCTTTCAGTCCTTCAACTTTCCACCACAGCTATTTTACAATCCTCGCAATTTCCCATCCAAATGTCTTTAGTCTTTCTGATTTCCTGACTAAATTCTTGCAATCCTTCTACTTCTCCCCCGTCCCACCCAATTCTCTTGCAATCCTTCTGCTTTCCTGCAAAACTATCTTTATATCCTGGTTTCCTGCATAACTGTCTTGAATCCTTCTGCTTTCCTGTCTAAATTCTTTCAGTCCTTCAAATTTCCAGCCCAGCTATCTGAAAATCCTGGTATTTTTCCCATCCAAATGTCTTTAGTCTTTCTGATTTCCTGACTAAATTCTTGCAATCCTTCTACTTCTCCCCCGCCCCACCCAACTCTCTTGCAATTCTTCTGCTTTCCTGCAAAACTGTCTTTAAATCCTGGTTTCCTGCCCAACTGTCTTGAATCCTTCTGCTTTCCTGTCTAAATTATTTCAGTCCTTCAACTTTCCAGCCCAGCCATCTTACAATCCTCGTATTTTTCCCATCCAAATATTTTTAGTCTTTCTGATTTCCTGACTAAATTCTTGCAATCCTCCTACTTCTCCCCCGTCCCACCCAACTCTCTTGCAATCCTTTTGCTTTCCTGCCAAAACTGTCTTGAAATCCATCTGCTTCCTGTCCAACTGTCTTTATATTCTGGTTTCCTGCCCAACTGTCTTGAATCCTTCTGCTTTCCTATCTAAATTCTTTCAGTCCTCCAACTTTCCAGCCCAGCCATCTTACAATCCTCGTATTTTTCCCATCCAAATGTCTTTAGTCTTTCTGATTTCCTGACTAAATTCTTGCAATCCTTCTACTTCTCCCTCGTCCCACCCAACTCTCTTGCAATCCTTCTGCTTTCCTGCAAAACTTTCTTTATATCCTGGTTTCCTCCCCAACTGTCTTGAATCCTACTGCTTTCCTGTCTAAATTCTTTCAGTCCTTCAACTTTCCACCCCAGCTATCTTACAATCCTCGTAATTTCCCATCCAAATGTCTTTAGTCTTTCTGATTTCCTGACTAAATTCTTCCAATCCTTCTACTTCTCCCCCGTCCCACCCAATTCTCTTGCAATCCTTCTGCTTTCCTGCAAAACAATCTTTATATCCTGGTTTCCTGCATAACTGTCTTGAATCCTTCTGCTTTCCTGTCTAAATTCTTTCAGTCCTTCAACTTTCCAGCCCAGCTATCTGAAAATCCTGGTATTTTTCCCATCCAAATGTCTTTAGTCTTTCTGATTTCCTGACTAAATTCTTGCAATCCTCCTACTTCTCCCCCGTCCCTCCCAACTCTCTTGCAATCCTTCTGCTTTCCTGCCAAAACTGTCTAGAAACCCATCTGCTTCCTCCCCAACTGTCTTTATATCCAGGTTTCCTGCCCAACTGTCTTGAATCCTTTTGCTTTCCTGTCTAAATTCTTTCTGTCCTTCGACTTTCCAGCCCAGCCATCTTACAATCCCGTATTTTTCCCATCCAAATGTCTTTAGTTTGTCTGATTTCCTGACTAAATTCTTGCAATCCTTCTACTTCTCCCCCGTCCCACCTAACTCTCTTGCAATCCTTCTGCTTTCCTGCAAAACTTTCTTTATATCCTGGTTTCCTGCCCAACTCTCTTGAACCCTTCTGCTTTCCTGTCTAAATTCTTTCGGTCCTTCAACTTTCCAGCCCAGCCATATTACAATCCTCGTTTTTTTCCCATCCAAATGTCTTTAGTCTTTCTGATTTCCTGACTAAATTCTTGCAATCCTTCTACTTCTCCCCCGTCCCACCCAACTCTCTTGCAATCCTTCTGCTTTCCTGCAAAACTGTCTTTATATCCTGATTTCCTGCCCAACTGTTTTGAATCCTTCTGCTTTCCTGTCTAAATTTTTTTAGTCCTTCAACTTTCCAGCCAGCCATCCTACAATCCTCGTATTTTTCCCATCCAAATGTCTTTAGTCTTTCTGATTTCCTGACTAAATTTTTGCAATCCTTCTACTTCTCCCTCGTCCCACCCAACTCTCTTGCAATCCTTCTGCTTTCCTGCAAAACTGTCTTTATATCCTGGTTTCCTGCCCAACTGTCTTGAATCCTTCTGCTTTCCTGTCTAAATTCTTTCAGTCCTTCAACCTTCCAGCCCAGCTATCCTACAATCCTCGTATTTTTCCCATCCAAATGTCTTTAGTCTTTCGGATATCCTGACCAAATTCTTGCAATCCTTCTACTTCTCCCCCGCCCCACCCAACTCTCTTGCAATTCTTCTGGTTTCCTGCAAAACTATCTTTATATCCTGGTTTCCTGCCCAAATGTCTTGAATACTTCTGCTTTCCTGTCTAAATTCTTTCGGTCCTTCAATTTTCCAGCCAAGCCATCTTACAATCCTCGTATTTTTCCCATCCAAATGTCTTTAGTCTTTCTGATTTGCTGACTAAATTCTTGCGATCCTTCTACTTCTCCCCCGCCCCACCCAACTCTCTTGCAATCCTTCTGCTTTCCTGCAAAACTGTCTTTATATCCTGGTTTCCTGCCCAACTGTCTTGAATCATTCTCCTTTCCTGTCTAAATTCTTTCAGTCCTTCAACTTTCCAGCCCAGCCATCTTACAATCCTCGTATATTTTCCATCCAAATGTCTTTCGTCTTTCTGATTTCCTGACTAAATTCTTGCAGTCCTTCTGCTTCTCCCCCGTCCCACCAAACTCTCTTGCAATCCTTCTGCTTTCCTGCAAAACTGTCTTTATATCCTGGTTTCCTGCCCAATTGTCTTGAATCCTTCTGCTTTCCTGTTTAAATTCTTTCGGTCCTTCAACTTTCCAGCCCAGCCATCTTACAATCCTCGTATTTTTCCCATCCAAATATCTTTAGTCTTTCGGATATCCTGACCAAATTCTTGCAATCATTCTACTTCTCCCCCGCCCCACCCAACTCTCTTGCAATTCTTCTGTTTTCCTGCAAAACTATCTTTATATCCTGGTTTCCTGCCCAAATGTCTTGAATCCTTCTGCTTTCCTGTCTAAATTCTTTCGGTCCTTCAATTTTCCAGCCCAGCCATCTTACAATCCTCGTATTTTTCCCATCCAAATGTCTTTAGTCTTTCTGATTTCCTGACTAAATTCTTGCAATCCTTCTACTTCTCCCCCGCCCCACCCAACTCTCTTGCAATCCTTCTGCTTTCCTGCAAAACTGTCTTTATATCCTGGTTTCCTTCCCAACTGTCTTGAATCCTTCTGCTTTCCTGTTTAAATTCTTTCGGTCCTTCAACTTTCCAGCCCAGCCATCTTACAATCCTCGTTTTTTTCCCATCCAAATGTCTTTAGTCTTTCTGATTTCCTGACTAAATTCTTGCAATCCTTCTACTTCTCCCCCGTCCCACCCAACTCTCTTGCAATCCTTCTGCTTTCCTGCAAAACTGTCTTTATATCCTGATTTCCTGCCCAACTGTTTTGAATCCTTCTGCTTTCCTGTCTAAATATTTTTAGTCCTTCAACTTTCCAGCCAGCCATCCTACAATCCTCGTATTTTTCCCATCCAAATGTCTTTAGTCTTTCTGATTTCCTGACTAAATTCTTGCAATCATTCTACTTCTCCCTCGTCCCACCCAACTCTCTTGCAATCCTTCTGCTTTCCTGCAAAACTGTCTTTATATCCTGGTTTCCTGCCCAACTGTCTTGAATCCTTCTGCTTTCCTTTCTAAATTATTTCAGTCCTTCAACCTTCCAGCCCAGCTATCCTACAATCCTCGTATTTTTCCCATCCAAATGTCTTTAGTCTTTCGGATATCCTGACCAAATTCTTGCAATCCTTCTACTTCTCCCCCGCCCCACCCAACTCTCTTGCAATTCTTCTGGTTTCCTGCAAAACTATCTTTATATCCTGGTTTCCTGCCCAAATGTCTTGAATCCTTCTGATTTCCTGTCTAAATTCTTTCGGTCCTTCAATTTTCCAGCCCAGCCATCTTACAATCCTCGTATTTTTCCCATCCAAATGTCTTTAGTCTTTATGATTTCCTGACTAAATTCTTGCAATCCTTCTACTTCTCCCCCGCCCCACCCAACTCTCTTGCAATCCTTCTGCTTTCCTGCAAAACTTATTTTATATCCTGGTTTCCTTCCCGACTGTCTTGAATCATTCCGCTTTCCTGTCTAAATTCTTTTAGTCCTTCAACTTTCCAGCCCAGCCATCTTACAATCCTCGTATTTTTCCCATCCAAATGTCTTTAGTCTTTCTGATTTCCTGACTAAATTCTTGCAATACTTCTACTTCTCCCTCGTCCCACCCAACTCTCTTGCAATCCTTCTGCTTTCCTGCAAAACTGTCTTTATATCCTGGTTTCCTGCCCAACTGTCTTGAATCCTTCTGCTTTCCTGTTTAAATTCTTTCGGTCCTTCAACTTTCCAGCCCAGCCATCTTACAATCCTCGTATTTTTCCCATCCAAATATCTTTAGTCTTTTGGATATCCTGACCAAATTCTTGCAATCCTTCTACTTCTCCCCCGCCCCACCCAACTCTCTTGCAATTCTTCTGGTTTCCTGCAAAACTATCTTTATATCCTGGTTTCCTGCCCAAATGTTTTGAATCCTCCTGCTTTCCTGTCTAAATTCTTTCGGTCCTTCAATTTTCCAGCCCAGCCATCTTACAATCCTCGTATTTTTCCCATCCAAATGTCTTTAGTCTTTCTGATTTCCTGACTAAATTCTTGCAATCCTTCTACTTCTCCCCCGTCCCACCCAACTCTCTTGCAATCCTTCTGCTTTCCTGCAAAACTGTCTTTATATCCTGGTTTCCTGCCCAACTGTCTTGAATCCTTCTGCTTTCCTGTCTAAATTCTTTCAGTCCTTCAACCTTCCAGCCCAGCTATCCTACAATCCTCGTAATTTTCCCATCCAAATGTCTTTAGTCTTTCGGATATCCTGACCAAATTCTTGCAATCCTTCTACTTCTCCCCCGCCCCACCCAACTCTCTTGCAATTCTTCTGGTTTCCTGCAAAACTATCTTTATATCCTGGTTTCCTGCCGAAATGTCTTGAATCCTTCTGCTTTCCTGTCTAAATTCTTTCGGTCCTTCAATTTTCCAGCCCAGCCATCTTACAATCCTCGTATTTTTCCCATCCAAATGTCTTTAGTCTTTCTGATTTCCTGACTAAATTCTTGCAATACTTCTACTTCTCCCTCGTCCCACCCAACTCTCTTGCAATCCTTCTGCTTTCCTGCAAAACTGTCTTTATATCCTGGTTTCCTCCCCAACTGTCTTGAATCCTTCTGCTTTCCTGTCTAAATTCTTTCGGTCCTTCAACTTTCCAGCCCACCTATCTTACAATCCTCGTATTTTTACCATCCAAATGTCTTTAGTCTTTCTGATTTCCTGACTAAATTCTTGCAGTCCTTCTACTTCTCCCCCGTCCTACCCAACTCTCTTGCAATCCTTCTGCTTTCCTGCAAAACTGTCTTTATATCCTGGTTTCCTGCCCAACTGTCTTGAATCCTTCTGCTTTCCTGTCTAAATTCTTTCGGTCCTTCAATTTTTCAGCCCAGCCATCTTACAATCCTCGTATTTTTCCCATCCAAATGTCTTTAGTCTTTCTGATTTCCTGACTAAATTCTTGCAATCCTTCTACTTCTCCCCCGCCCCACCCAACTCTCTTGCAATTCTTCTGCTTTCCTGCAAAACTGTCTTTATATCCTGGTTTCCTGCCCAAGTGTCTTGAATTCTTCTGCTTTCCTGTCTAAATTCTCTCGGTCCTTCAATTTTCCAGCCCAGCCATCTTACAATCCTCGTATTTTTCCCATCCAAATGTCTTCAGTCTTTCTGATTTCCTGACTAAATTCTTGCAATCCTTCTACTTCTCCCCCGCCCCACCCAACTCTCTTGCAATCCTTCTGCTTTCCTGCAAAACTGTCTTTATATCCTGGTTTCCTGCCCAACTGTCTTGAATCCTTCTGCTTTCCTGTCTAAATTCTTTCGGTCCTTCAATTTTTCAGCCCAGCCATCTTACAATCCTCGTATTTTTCCCATCCAAATGTCTTTAGTCTTTCTGATTTCCGGACTAAATTCTTGCAATCCTTCTACTTCTCCCCCGTCCCACCCAACTCTCTTGCAATCCTTCTGCTTTTCTGCGAAAACTGCCTACTGAGACCAGCGGGGCATGTCCTCGTGTAAGTGTTTATATGTTGTATTTGTATGTTCTAATGTTGTATGCCTAATTGTATGGCAACCCTTCTACTTGCCTGCCTAACTGTATTGCAATCCTTCTGCTTTCCTGTCGACTGTCTTGCAATCCTTCTTTCCTGTCAACTGTCTTGCAGTCCTTCTGCTTTTCTATCCAACTATTGTAAATCGTGTCTGATTTCTACACTAGTCTTAGAAAATCCCTACCTGGTGTAGTGGTTAGCGTACCTGACTACTGAGACCAGCGAGGCATGTCCTCGTGCGAGTGTTTGTATGTTGTATGTGATACCAGGAGAAGCCTACTATAGCTTCTAGGTTATCTCCGTCCTTTGTGCAGGGAAGTACAGTCGCTCAAAAAAAAATACCCGAACACTATGGTACAGAATTCAGAAAAAATATCTGGCAACCATTTTTTTTTTAGAAATTAGTGATCTGGCAACCTTCGTGTCAGTTTTCCCAAATTCGAGACCTAGCTAAATCGCTTTCTCGCACCCGTATTCTTCAAGGTAAAAAATAATAATGAAGTTTTAACAGCTGTAGTTAGAAGGATTAAACGCCCCTGTATATGTAGTTCCACTGCATATATGATGTCGTTGCAGAAAAGACGCATGTACAGTTGTCTTCGTTGAGGCCTGGGAAAAAGAGGTACAGTCGCTCAAAAAAGTATCCGAACACTATGGTTGATTACAGAATTCAGAAAAAATATCTGGCAACAATTTTTTTTAGAAATTAGCGAAATTAGCCTTCGTGTCACGAAGGTTGCCAGATCGCTAATTTCTAAAAAAAAAATTGTTGCCAGATATTTTTTCTGAATTCTGTAATCAATATATATATAGTGTTCGGATATTTTTTTGAGAGACTGTACCCCC
Source organism: Ryuthela nishihirai (assembly GCA_038380435.1). Classification (NCBI taxonomy): domain Eukaryota; kingdom Metazoa; phylum Arthropoda; class Arachnida; order Araneae; family Heptathelidae; genus Ryuthela; species Ryuthela nishihirai. Next base: position 39,841 of record JAWZYU010000583.1, read on the forward strand.
AGATGACCCCCTAAATGAGTTTTTCCAAAGTCGAGACGTCACGTGACACGTAGGTTGCTAAAAAAAATTCTAAAAAAAAATCGTTGCCAGATAATTTTTTTGAATTCTGTAATCAACCGTAATGTTCGGATACTTCTTTGAGCGACTGTACAAGAATTGGTCGCTTTAGAGTATAGGATACGACTTAATCTCTTTTCCCATTGTTTTATCATTAATAAAGGAACAATCTCTATTTCGATATCATTCACTATCCTGAGAGTGAATGCATTTTTCATCATCTTTCCATCTTCCAGCTAACAGAGAGGAAACCATCCCAATGCTGATGCTGAATCATTCGGAAAACAGAGATGACTCTCTGCCTAGGACCAACATCCGGATGAATCCAACAGAAAGACCAAATTTCGGAGAACTTTCTCCCGAAACAGGAGATTCCGGACGCAGACAGGCAACAAGTAATGGTGAGTAGAGACTATTATTCTTTTTTTTTCTTCAAAACTCTTTTTTTATTTATACACTTCTCTACCAGGGAATTTAGGGGCGGGGGTGCCTCAGTCGGTTACGCGCCAGACTCGCAATCTGCAGTTCCCAGGTTCGAGTCCCAGCTGGGTCAGCATTGAGATTTATTTTCGCAAAAATTCCCCGCCCTGCCCACAGTCAGTAGGGGACACCGATGGCCATACCCTGTGCACGTAAAAGAAAACAGAGCTGGATGTCCTTGACGGGAGACTACTATCTGTACCCTAATAGCTGTTTAGTGGTTCCTCTCCCCCAACTTTCTCTGAGCCTTCGGAGTCCTTGTGACCTGGCCATTTAGCCCATTGTGTGTAAAAAAAGTGCCACTCAGAGGTGAAACAACGCAACTCCCTAACACAGCAATCTAACTTCGATTTATACTTCAAATACTACTTCGAAATATATATATACGTGGATCAATTTAAAATATCGGATTCCATCTGTCTCCTAATAACTGCGGGGCGGTGGTGGCTCAGTCGGTATCGCGCCAGGCTCGTAATCTGCAGTTCCCAGGTTCGAGTCCCAGCTGGGTCAGCGTTGAGATTTATCTCCGCAAAATTCCCCGCCCTGCCCACGGTCAGTAGGGGACACTGATGGGCTTCGAAAGGTCACCGTCCGTAGGATGGGACGTTAAGCCGTGATGCCGTGTGCGGGAGAGCCATACCCTGTGCACATTAAAGAACACGCTGGATGGCCTTGACGGGAGGCTATCATTTGTCTCCCAACAGTTGTTCCAGTGGGTCCACTCCCCCAACCTTCTCTGAACCTTCGGGGTCCTTGTGACCTTGCCATTTAGACCATGGTGTGAAAAAAAAAGTGCCGCTCAGAGGTAAAACAACCCAAGCCTGGTTGATAATTCTCTCCATTGATAATTATCGATTTTCGACTTGAATATATAAAAAAATCCACACATTGCTTTAGGATATATTTTATTAATTTAAACACTGAACTTCAACCTATAAATAAACAAATAATTTCACACGTCTGCTGTAATTAAATGCAACAGATTTTGATTTGCATTTCCTAAGAATTTGCTTTCGACGCCTACAGTTAAATGCAGATTTGAAAAAGCCGATATAAAACTTCGCTGCAAAGATTCCAAACTCTCATTATTTGCGTTCAGGAAACAAGTAGGGAAAAAATTTAATTAAACTGAGGAATGAACTTGACAGGGCACAAAGTTTTACGCCAAAAGATCGCAAAAATAACACAAATTGATCAATAAATAAATAACGAAACAGGACTTAGTCGGTTGCGGTTATCGGCTGAAACTACCGAAAATCGCGAAAGCCAATGGGAAGAATTTACTGTCTTTTAAATAATCAAATTTCATTGGAGTAAATTAAAAGAATTTCGTTTAGCATTGTTGCTGATGTAGGTGGAAAAAGAATTCGCCATGACGTCATTGCAATAGTAATTAAAGTGAAATAAAAATTCTAAATGATCGTTATTTTTTCGGTTTGAAATTTTACCCATTTTTAAAAAATAAGTTTATTTTATTATTTAATAGAAGTGGTGTTTTATTGTTTATTAGTTAATATCATTTTACTATTAATATTTTTATATTACTGATCAAAGAGACCTGGGTTCGAGCCCTGGTAAGGCATAGATGTTTGTGTTATCTTTCTGCTGAAGTCCTGCCATCCTCACAGACCTTCTACTATGACGTATAAAGAGAGATTTCTGTTAGACCTGTGGCGGGGGTGGCTCAGTCGGTAGCGCGCCAGGCTTGTAATCTGCAGTTCCTAGGTTCGAGTACCAGCTGGGTCAGCGTTCACTCCCCACAACTTCCCGCCCTGCCCACGGTCAGTAGAGGACACCTATGGGCTTGGAAAGGCCGTCGTCCGTCGGATGGGACGTTAAGCCGTGGCCTCGTGTGTGGGAGAGCCATACCCTGTGCACGTTAAAGAACACGCTGGATGGCCTTGACGGGAGGCTACCATCTGTCTCCCAACAGCTGTTCCAGTGGGTCTCCTCCCCAACCTTCTCTGAGCCTTCGGGGTCCATGTGACCTGGCCATTTAGCCCATGGTGTGCAGAAAAGTGCCGCTCAGAGGTAAAACAACCCAACCCAACCCTGCCATCCTCACAGACCTTCTACTATGACGTATAAAGAGAGACTTCTGTTAGACCTGTGGCGGGGGTGGCTCAGTCGGTAGCACGCCAGGCTTGTAATCTGCAGTTCCTAGGTTCGACTACCAGCTGGGTCAGCGTTCACTCTCCACAACTTCCCACCCTGCCCACGGTCAGTAGGGGACACCGATGGGCTTGGAAAGGCCGCCGTCCGTCGGATGAGACGTTAAGCCGTGGCCACGTGTGTGGGAGAGCCATACCCTGTGCACGTTAAAGAACACGCTGGATGGCCTTGATGGGAGGCTACCATCTGTCTCCCAACAGCTGTTCCAGTGGGTCCCCTCCCTCAACCTTCTCTGAGCCTTTGGGGTCCTTGTGACCTGGCCATTTAGCCCATTGTGTGCAAAAAAGTGCCGCTCAGAGGTAAAACAACCTAAATCCCCCCTCACAGCTACTTTTTTTAAATATCCGAGCCTGTTGTTGAGCCTGGAAATAAGGGAGAACCCAAAAATGGGCTTATAAAGTGATACAATGCACAATAGTGTTGACTCATATTCGTGACAATGAGAGATGTGAGAAGGAACATGGTATTGGATATAAGGCACTTAACGAGTGGTTCCCAATCTCAAGAAATTCGCCAAGGTAAGGTTGTTCCGCGAGCTAATTTTACGTCAAATTGTTTTAAACCGAAATTTTACATTTACCACGTTTATGTAACCGCTATAAGTTTTATTACTTTTGACTGGAATTATATTAATTCAGTCAATTCGTGTACCATCTGGTAACCTTCGTGTCACGAAGGTTGCCAGATCACTAATTTCTAAAAGAATCGTTGCCAGATATTTTGTACGAATTCTGTAATCAACCATAGTGTTCGGATATGTTTTTGAGAGATACACGAAGGTTGCCAGATCACTAATTTCTAAAAAAAATCGTTGCCAGATATTTTGTCTGAATTCTGTAATCAACCGCAGTGTTCGGATACTTTTTTGAGCTACTGTACACGAGGGTTGCCAGATCACTAATTTAAAAAAAATCGTTGCCAGATATTTATTTAGATGCCAGAGATTAGTTAGATTTTATTAGTTGCCAGATATTTATTTAGCAGTGATTTGCATACGAATCCTTATGCATTTATTTCATTTTCTCTGTCTTCAACTCGAACTATTCTTTCGTCGTCACTTCGATAATTCGAAATTTTATGAAGAACATTTCAAAGAAAAATCCCTTTTTTTTTCGGATATTTTTTTGAGCGACTGTACACGAAGGTTGCCAGATCACTAATTTCTTTTAAAAAAATCGTTGCCAGATATTTTTTCTGAATTCTGTAATCAACCACAGTGTTCAGATACTTTTTGGAGCGACTGTATACGATGGTTGCCAGATCACAAATTTCTAAAAAGAAAATCGTTGCCAGATATTTTTTCTGAATTCTATAATCAACCACAGTGTTCGGATACTTTTTTGAGCAACTGTACACAAAGGTTGCCAGACCGCTAATTTCTAAAAAAGAAAATCGTTGCCAGATATTTTTTCTGAATTCTATAATCAACCACAGTGTTCGGATACTTTTTTGAGCGACTGTACACAAAGGTTGCCAGACCGCTAATTTCTAAAAAAGAAAATCGTTGCCAGATATTTTTTCTGAATTCTATAATCAACCACAGTGTTCGGATACTTTTTTGAGCGACTGTACACAAAGGTTGCCAGACCGCTAATTTCTAAAAAAAAAAAAAAACGTTGCCAGATATTTTTTTCTGAATTCTGTAATCAACCACAGTGTTCGGACACTTTTTTTGAGCGACTGTATACGAAACGAAGGTTGCCAGATCACTAATTTCTAAAAAAAAAATCGTTGCCAGTTATATTTTTTTTAATTCTGTAATCAACCACAGTGTTCGGATACTTTTTTTTGAGCGACTGTACACGAAGGTTGCCAGATCACTAATTTCTAAACAAATCGTTGCCAGATATTTTTCCTGAATTCTGCAATCAACCATAGTGTTCGGATATTTTTTTTTGAGCGACTGTACATTTATCTAATAATCTGATTTTTCTTAAAATATGTCCGAATCAGTGTGTTTAAAAATTAGGAAACTGTTTTATTTTTAACAATAAGTTCTCTTTCAAATTCCTCATTCTAAGTGAGGCCTTGTTTCCGTTGCAGTGTAATTGGCTGATGCCCTGCACAGGCTGCCACGTGGGAAGGATCACGTGCTTCCGGTGGAAATGCTGACGGAAAGACAAGAGCCTAATAGAAATCTCAAGGACTTCTCTATGAACAAAAACTCTCTTGCATTACGTGTATACTGAAGCAGAAACATTCGCAACTTTAGCGCTGTTGCTTTCTGTATTTAGAACCACTGTACTGTGTATTCTGTATATTCTAACATCTTAATAAAAATGTGAAACAGTACACTTCACACAGATTATTTCTGTTTAAATGATAAATGCCGGGATTTGTTCAGTATTTTGTCCCAGGGGCGATAATGTCTATGCAGGATGGGCTCGTGGGACGAGCACATGAAGTATTGGCCAAGAGCCTCCTATATACTGGCGGGCCTGGACAGTGCAGTAGTAGAAGAAAACTATTTTTTAAATGCAATCAATTTTTACTAACTCGAACCTCCATATCACGAATTTATTGTTGACTCGAATCTCGATATCTCGAATTTCTCGTTCACTCGAACCTCGATATATCGAATTTCTCGTTCACTACAACCTCGATATCTCGAATTTCTCATTCACTCGAACCTCAGTATCACGAATTTCTCATTCACTCGAACCTCAGTATCCTGAATTTCTCGTTCACTCGATTCTCAGTATCACGAATCTTTCGCTCACTCGAACCTCGATGTATCGAATTTCTCGTTCAGTACAACCTCGATATCTCGAATTTCCCATTCACTCGAACCTCAGTATCCTGAATTTCTCGTTCACTCGATTCTCAGTATCAGGAATTTCTCGCTCACTCGAACCTCGATGTATCGAATTTCTCGTTCCCTACAACCTCGATATCTTGAATTTCCCATTCACTCGAACCTCGGTATCCTGAATTTCTCGTTCACTCGGTTCTCAGTATCACGAAAATCTCGCTCACTCGAACCTCGATGTATCGAATTTCTCGTTCACTACAACTTCGATATCTCAAATTTCCCATTCACTCGAACCTCAGTATCCTAAATTTCTCGTTCACTCGATTCTCAGTATCACGAATTTGTCGCTCACTCGAACCTCGATGTATCGAATTTCTCTTTCACTACAACCTCGATATCTCGAATTTCTCATTCCCTCGAACCTTGGTATCTCGAATTTCTCATTCACTCGAACCTCGTTATCCTGAATTTCTCGCTCACTCGAACCTCGGTATCTCGAATTTCTCGCTCATTCGAACCTCGATATCTTGAATTTCTCGTTCACTACAACCTCAATATCTCGAATTTCTCATTCACTCGAGCCTCGGTATCCTGAATTTCTCATTCACTCGAACCTCAGCATCTCGAATTTCTCATTCACTCGAACCTCAGTATCCTGAATTTTTTATTCACTCGAACCTTGGTATCTCGAATTTCTCATTCACTCGAACCTCGGTATCTCGAATTTCTCATTCACTCGAACCTCAGTATCCTGAATTTCTCGCTCACTCGAACCTCGGTATCTCGAATTTCTCATTCACTCGAACCTCAGTATCCTGAATTTCTCGCTCACTCGAACCTCGGCATCTCGAATTTCTCATTCACTCGAACATCTGTATCCTGAATTTCTCGTTCACTCGATTTTCAGTATCTCGAATTTCTCGCTCACTCGAACCTCGATATATCGAATTTCTCGTTCACTACAACCTCGATATCTCGAATTTCTCATTCACTCGAACCTCGGTATCTCGAATTTCTCGCTCACACGAACCTCTTTATATCGAATTTCTCGTTCACTCGATTCTCAGTATCACGAATTTCTCGCTCACTCGAACCTCAGTAACTCGAATTTCTCGCTCACTCGAACCTCAGTATCTGTGAATTTCTCGCTCACTCGAACCTCGGCATCTCGAATTTCTCATTCACTCGAACATCTGTATCCTGAATTTCTCGTTCACTCGATTCTCAGTATCACGAATTTCTCGTTCACTCGATTTTCAGTATCTCGAATTTCTCGCTCACTCGAACCTCGATATATCGAATTTCTCGTTCACTACAACCTCGATATCTCGAATTTCTCATTCACTCGAACCTCGGTATCTCGAATTTCTCGCTCACACGAACCTCTTTATATCGAATTTCTCGTTCACTCGATTCTCAGTATCACGAATTTCTCGCTCACTCGAACCTCAGTAACTCGAATTTCTCGCTCACTCGAACCTCAGTATCTCGAATTTCTCGTTCACTCGGACCTTAATATCTCGAATTTCTCGTTAACTCAAATATTTTTTAATTCCTAAACGAATCCTTATGCATTTATTTCATTTTCTCTGTCTTCAACTCGAACTATTTTTTCATCGTCACCTCGATAATTCGAAATTTTATGAAGAACATTTCAAAGAAAAATCCCTTTTTTTTTTTCGTAAGCTTTTTCCCCATAAATTTTTTTTCCTTACTGGTGATGGTAAGTTGCCGAAATTTGTGCCAGGTGGAGAAAGCAATTCTCATTGCCACGGCTTTAACGTTTAATTTCCATTCGGCCATTACCTAAAGACTAAAATTAGACTGTATAATAGTTTGGTTCTTTCTAGGGTTAGTTATGGTAGTTAAACTTGGACACTTTGTAAACAAGATAACAGGAAACTAGATGCTTTTGATTCCAGATGCTTACGCAGTATCTTGGGCATTAGGTGGTTCAACTTTGTAACTAATGATGAGGTTAGGCAAAGGAGTTTGCAACCTCCTTTAAGCAGCATATTGTGCAGAGAGAGACTCCGTTGGTTTGGCCATGTTGCCCGTATGAATAATTATAGATTGGCGAATAGGGTTATGAACAGTGTGCCTAAAGGCCTCAGAAAGAAGGGGAGACCTAGGATGCGGTGGGCAGACAATGTCAAACAGGACCTTGTTAGAATTGGTGTGCAGTGGCCAGATGCAGTAGATGTAGCTCAGGACAGACTTGCTTGGAGAACTAAATTGCACGGTCTGGTTGGACCTCCGTAGCCCATGGCTGCTTGAGGATGATGATGATGATGATGATTAGTCCGGTACTGTGCTTGTCATGCGAGATACTTTATCTTTGACAGTTGGGTTGTTTTACCTCTGAGCGGCACTTTTTTGCACACCATGGGCTAAATGTCAAGGTCACATGGACCCCAAAGGCTCAGAAAAGGTTGGGGGAGGAGACCCACTGGAAGAGCTGTTGGGAGACAGGTGATAGCCTCCCGTCAAGGCCATCCAGCGTGTTCTTTAACGTGCACAAGGTATGGCTCTCCCGCACACGGGGCCACGGCTTAACGTCCAATCCGACGGACAGCGGCCTTTCCAAGTCCATCGGTGTCCCCTACTGACCGCGGGCAGGGCGGGGAATTTTGCGGAGATAAATCTCAACGCTGACCCAGCTGGGACTCGAACCTGGGAACTACAGATTACGAGCCTGGCGCGCTACCGACTGAGCCACCCCCGCCCCTCTTTGACAGTGATTCTTATTATCTCTTCACTTCTTTCGTGAACTCCGTAAGGCTGCCAGATAACCATTTTGCCCATTTCGTCATAGAAAGTGTTAGATTAGTTTTAGTTTAGAGTTAGTTTCTTTCGGTACAGGTTGAATTGTGTTGCATTGGCAGTAAAGCCTAAGTTGAATGCATTGTCACTAAATGATGAATCAAAATTGATCCCAACTATTAAAAGTAGCAGAAAGAGGCTAAAATAGATCGACAAAAGATTCGGAATACAAAGCAATATTCTATCAACCATTTTAAGGAACAAAAATCTGGTATTGAAACATCTAGATTACGCTCAAGGGAAAAAAAAATAATGAGGCATGCAGAATATCCTGATGTTGATCAGCAAAGTTCCTAAAATGGTTTATCAATGTAGGAACAAAAATATTCCATTGGTTCTGGGGGGGGGGATCTTTTGCGGCTACTGTAACTAGTTTCTAAACAACTTATGTGTATTTTTAGCAGTGATTTGATAACTTCAAGTATTCTCGTTTCCCTTGCGTCTCGAGTTAACGAAAGTTTGCTCTATATAGCTATTTTAATTAAGCGCGCGCCTGCTTACTTGGGTTGGGTTATTTTACCTCTTAGCGGCACTTTTTGCACACAATGGGGCTAAATGGCCAGGTCACAAGGACCCCGAAGGCTCAGAGAAGGTTAGGGGAGGTGACCCTCTGGAACAACTGTTGGGAAACAGATGGTAGCCTCCCATCAAGGCCATTAAGCGTGTTCTTTAACGTGCACAGGGTATGGCTCTCCCGCATACGGGGCCACGGCTTAACGTCCCATCCGACGGACGGCGGCCTTTCCAAGCCCATCGGTGTCCCCTACTGACCGTGGGCAGGGCGTGGGAATTTTGCGGAGATAAATCTTAACGCTGACCCAGCTGTTGGGGGGCAGATGGTAGCCTCCCCTCAAGGCCACATTTTCCATATTTTGTTACGTGTAAAAGAAAGTCTGTAACTGTATTTAATTAAGAAGTAACTATATTTAACGTACACATGACTGCACTGGACTACATTTGCCATGAGCATATTTGATACAACACATAGATAACAGAAATAGAATTCCCGACACTAACACGTGACTTATTTCAGCGCCGAATTGAAGCGCCTATTTCAAGAACCGTGTAGGGCGGGGGTGGCTCAGTCGGTAACGCGCCAGGCTCATGATCTGCAGTTCCCAAGTTCGAGTCCCAACTGAGTCAGCGTTGAGATTTATCTCCGCAAAGCTCCGCGCCCTGCCCACGGTCAGTAGGGGACACCGATAGGTTTGGTAAAGCCACCGTCCGTCGGATGGGACGTTAAGCCGTGACCCCGTGTGCGGGAGAGCCATACCCTGTGCACGTTAAAGAACACGCTGGATGACTTTGACGGAAGGCTACCATCTGTCTCCCAACAGCTCTTCCAGTGGGTCCCCTCCCCCAACCTTCTCTGAGCCTTCGGGGTCCATGTGACCTGGCCATTTAGCCCATGGTGCGCAAAAAAGGGCCGCTCAGAGGTAAAACAACCCAACGTTAAAGAACACGTTGGATGGTCTTGACGGGAGGCTACCATCTGTCTCCCAACAGCTATTCCAGTGGGTCCCTTCCCCCAACCTTCTCTGAACCTTCGGGGTTCATGTGACCTGGCCATTTAGCCCATGGTGTGCAAAAAAGTGCCGCTCAGAGGTAAAACAACCCAACGTTAAAGAACACGCTGGATGGCCTTGACGGAAGGCTACCATCTGTCTCCCAACAGCTGTTCCAGTGGGTCCCTTCCCCCAACCTTCTCTGAGCCTTCGGGGTCCATGTGACCTGGCCATTTAGCCCATGGTGTGCAAAAAAGTGCCGCTCAGAGGTAAAACAACCCAACGTTAAAGAACACGCTGGATGGCCTTGACGGGAGGCTACCATCTGTCTCCCAACAGCTGTTCCAGTGGGTCCCCTCCCCCAACCTTCTCTGAGCCTTTGGGGTCCATGTGACCTGGCCATTTAGCCCATGGTGTGCAAAAAAGTGCCTCTCACAGGTAAAACAACCCAACCCAACTCAGGCACAACGTCAGTTGGAGATGGTTAAGGGCACTGTATTGCCCGGAACATCGAATATCCTTTACAGATCTACGATCTACAGATTGAAAGTGAGCAAGTAAGTGGCACTCTTCCATCCGTATGAAGCAAATAATGCCAGGAAATGCGCATGCCACTCCTTTTCTTATTTTTTTGGCTAACATTATTGGTCCTACAATGTGATTTGCTCACTTACATCCTCGAACAACGATCTTCCGGTATCATTAGACAATATAATGATTTCCGGATCCCCATTTGCTATAATGCGGAGGAGCATAAGCGGTTGTGATTGGTTCGCTGCGGCACGCACACTCGCGTGCCATTGGATAAATCAAACTGATGTGTTCTCATCTTCGACAATAAGTGCACGAACTATCTTTTCACCCCAGCTGGGTCAGCGTAGAGACTTATCTCCGCAAAACTCCTCGCCCTGCCCACGGTCAGTAGGGGACACCGATGGGCTTGGAAAGGCCGCCATCCGTCGGATGGGACGTTAAGCCGTGGCCCCGTGTGTGGGAGAGTCATACCCTGTGCACGTTAAAGAACACGCTGGATGGCCTTGACGGGAGGCTACCATCTGTCTCCCAACAGCTGTTCCAGTGGGTCCCCTCCCCCAACCTTCTCTGAGCCTTCGGGGTCCATGTGACCTGGCCATTTAGCCCATGGTGTGCAAAAAAAAGTGCCGCTCAGAGGTAAAACAACCCAATCTCTGTTATTATTGTCATATTATTTTTAACTCTATGGATTTCGCATGTCGATTCAGAATTTAATTTCTTTTATTTGCAGGCGTACCGAGTCCAGCAGGAAGTCAAAGGCCAGCTTACACTCCTCCAGCAGTGGCCAATCTCATTCAATTCTCAGAGCCTTCAGTTTCGAGTGGAGCCGTACCTCAGCCTCCCTCAGCGAGTGCTCTAGCAGCAGCGGAGGCCTAAATGTCACTGAAATGGTCTGCAACTCGATTGATAGCAAACTGCTGCAGTGTGGTGAAAGGCGTCAAAGAAAATATAGCAATCGCTTAATCTTAGTAGAAATCAAGAGAACGGTTTTAATAAAAGGTTCACCATCTGTGAATTAATCTGTTAAGCATTGCAAGTAAAACCTTGAAATATTAAATTTTCGTTTTTAGATGAACTCACAAGCTTTTCGGATCAAGGACAGCTTTCACGAGAATTGCCATTCTTCCAAAAGCTTTTGGTTTTGTCCGAAAATTAAATTATTAAATGCAGATTTCATTTTTGAAGATATAACTTAATAACCGCAGGTAAAGAATATCTTGTTAAATTTTTTCCCGTATCATTGAGCAAGTCCAGAAAAGTGCAAATAATCTGCTAGACTTCACAGCAAACTCTTCTATCGATAAATAAATATTTATCTATGCGAAATATGGAAAGACCTGAATGGCAACAGTTTTTCCTGAATTAGTTGAAACAAATCGAATTTATTGTTAACAACCGAAGCAGGTAGTTGGTGAAAGAATTTAAAACATTTTTGATGTCTAGGATGAAGACAGAAAACATTATGTTTTGAAAATATAAGGACGTATAGAATAATATATTTTCACATCCATTTCAACATGTTGTTCAGTTATAGTATTATATTATAGTTTTTCAACATGTTGTTCAGTATTTCGGATCAAGGACAGCTTTCACGAGAATTGCCATTCTTCCAAAAGCTTTTGGTTTTGTCCGAAAATTAAATTATTAAATGCAGATTTCATTTTTGAAGATATAACTTAATAACCGCAGGTAAAGATATCTTGTTAATTTTTTTCCCGTATCATTGAGCAAGTCCAGAAAAGTGCAAATAATCTGCTAGACTTCACAGCAAACTCTTCTATCGATAAATAAATATTTATCTATGCGAAATATAGAAAGACCTGAATGGCAACAGTTTTTCCTGAATTAGTTGAAACAAATCGAATTTATTGTTAACAACCGAAGCAGGTAGTTGGTGAAAGAATTTAAAACATTTTTGGTGTCTAGGATGAAGACAGAAAACGTTATATTCTGAAAATATAAGGACGTATAGAATAATATATTTTCACATCCATTTCAACATGTTGTTCAGTTACCATAACATTACATTTAGCATTATAAAAACAGTAAACTTTAAACAACTGTTGAGGAAAACAAACACAATTTTCACGTTTATGAAATACAGTGGACCTTCGTTATAGCGCTGCTCGCTACACCGCGCACTCGGTTATAGCGCGGGCGATGTTCGCGATAAGTTCAAACATGTTTATACAGGTCCGTGCGGCGTTAGTGAGTATCGCATTTTATTGTTACTGCGTATTGAGTAATTGTGTATGTATTGAGTTCCTGCATGTATTTTGAATAGTGTTTAATTATTGTATGCATGATGAGTAAAAGAAAAGCTTACAGTGTGAAATTTATTGTGTTCGGTATAACGCGGTTCACCTTATAACGCGGGTGTTGTTTCCCGCCCGACATGCAAGTTATATCGGGGGTCCATTGTAGTTAAGAGAAAAAAAATAGAAATCATTGTGAAAAACTACTAATAAAGTACCAATAAACTATCAGTAAAGACCAGCTAATATTTCGAAATGAGTACTGCATTTCAAACAATTACGGTCCTCCCCCCTTGGGGGAGAAGCCGTAGAGACGAATGCCCTCCCCTCAAAACAGGCCGAGAAGAAATCAATAGAGAACCATCTGACAGTTCCATTAAGTTCAGCTTTTGAGATTACCTCCCACCCACCCGCAAAACAAAACTGGGGCCGCCCCTGATTACAAGCAGTCGTTTGTGGTGACCAAATTCTGTATGCTAATAATTGAATGGACCTTGTTCTAATTTCAATTAATGTAAAATTGTTGCCATTATACACTATATTGTTTTATCTCCGCAAAATTCCCCGCCCTGCCCACGGTCAGTAGGGGACACCGATGGGCTTGGAAAGGCCGCCGTCCGTCGGATGGGACGTTAAGCCCTGGCCCCGTGTGCGGGAGAGCCATACACTGTGCACGTTAAAGAACACGCTGGATGGCCTTGACGGGAGGCTACCATCTGTCTCCCAACAGCTGTTCCAGTGGGTCCCCTCCCCCAACCTTCTCTGAGCCTTCGGGGTCCATGTGACCTGGCCATTTAGCCCATGGTGTGCAAAAAAGTGCCGCTCAGAGGTAAAACAACCCAACGTTAAAGAACACGCTGGATGGCCTTGACGGGAGGCTACCATCTGTCTCCCAACAGCTATTCCAGTGGGTCCCCTCCCCCAACCTTCTCTGAGCCTTCGGGGTCCATGTGACCTGGCCATTTAGCCCATGGTGTGCAAAAAAGTGCCGCTCAGAGGTAAAACAACCCAACGTTAAAGAACACGCTGGATGGTCTTGACGGGAGGCTACCACCTGTCTCCCAACAGCTGTTCCAGTGGTCCCCTCCCCCAACCTTCTCTGAGCCTTCGGGGTCCATGTGACCTGGCCATTTAGCCCATGGTGTGCAAAAAAGTGCCGCTCAGAGGTAAAACAACCCAACCCAACACTATATTGCAAAAAGTGTCCGGACACTTTCACGTTAAGTGAACGAATAGCCACATTCAAATCTACTTAACTTTGAAAATAAGCTTTTTACGGAAAAAAGTCACTAGACATAAATTGAAGATCTCGGTCAGAGCTCTCTAAATCTCTATTTTCCATAATATTAATCGAATATTTAAAGAGTTATGGAAGCTGAAACGTTTAAGTGAAACTTTTGTTAGTTTTGAAAATTTACTTAAAAAAATTATAACTGTCATACCAAGTTGTTCGCAATATAAATGCGATATTTGAATTTTGTGTAAGGATTTTTGAAGTTTTCATCAATTTGAGGTGAAAATATTTTGGAAGTTTGGTGTGTGATAACATCTGTTTTTAAATATTAAAGCTTCCATAACTCTTTAAATATTAGGTTAATATTATAAAAAATAGAGATTTAGAGAGCTCTGACTGAGATCTTCAATTTATGTCTAGTGACTTTTTTCCGTAAAAAGCTTATTTTCAAAGTTAGTTACATTTGAATGTCGCTATTCGTTCACTTAACAAGAAAGTGTCCGGACAGTTTTCGCAACATAGTGTAGTATAGTACTAAGTTCTTTACATGACTATGAGAGCATACTAATTTTGAAATTGTTTTATTTATGATTTAGCTGATATTTTATTCAAAATATGAAGCAGAAAAGCACCTCAGTTAGAGCCACAAGAATGATAAAGTCGTTTGATATGACAAAAATGGTACAAATCGCTTGAGGCGGCAAAAAAATCGTTTTCAACAGCAAAAGAAAAGTAAATTTAATTCAGGTGGCAAAGCAAATTTTTTATGGGTTTGACAAAAAGAAACTTTGAGCGGCATAATGTAAAGTGCCTTATGACAGCAAAAATGTTTGCTAGGCCGCAAAATCTCCTGGGCCGGCTTTGCTATCTATAACTACATTTTAACCAAGTTCTATCATTTCAGTGGGGCAGTGGGTGACTCAACTAATAGTTCGACAGATTCATAATCTGTACTTCCCAGTTCGAGTCCCAACTATACGGGGCGGGGTGGCCCAGTCGGTAGCACGCCAGGCCCATAATCTGTAGTTCCCAGGTTCGAGTCCCAGCTGGGTCAGCGTTGAGATTTATCTCCGCAAAACTCCCCGCCCTGCCCACGGTCAGTAGGGGACACCGATTGGGCTTGGAAAGGCCGCCGTCCATCGAATAGGACATTAAACCGTGCCCCGTGTGCGACAGAGCCATACGCTATGCACGTTAAAGAACACGCTGGGTGGCCTTGACGGGAGGCTACCATCTGTCTCCCAACAGCTGTTCCAGTGGGTCCCCTCCCCCAACCTTCTCTGAGCTTTCGAGGTCCATGTGACCTGGTCATTTAGCTCTTGGTGTGCAAAAAAGTGCCGCTCAGAGGTAAAACAACCCAACGTTAAAGAACACGCTGGATGGCCTTGACGGGAGGCTACCATCTGTCTCCCAACAGCTGTTCCAGTGGGTCCCCTCCCCCAACCTTCTCCGAGCTTTCGAGGTCCATGTGACCTGGTTATTTAGCCCTTGGTGTGCAAAAAAGTGCCGCTCAGAGGTAAAACAACCCAACGTTAAAGAACACGCTGGATGGCCTTGACGGGAGGCTACCATCTGTCTCCCAACAGCTCTTCCAGTGGGTCCCCTTCCCCAACCTTCTCTGAGCTTTCGAGGTCCATGTGACCTGGTCATTTAGCCCTTGGTGTGCAAAAAAGTGCTGCTCAGAGGTAAAACAACCCAAATCCCAACTATACCAATGTTGAGATCGTAGCGAAGGTTGACTCAGGCTGTATCACTTCAAGCTCGTAATCTGTTACTTCCCAGATTTGAGTCCACCCTCTTTAAGATCAATCTCCATTAAACCCCACCTTGTTCTCTGTCAGAAAACGGACGCCGATGGGGTTTGAGAAAGAGCGCCGTCTGTAGATGATACGTCAAGTTGTTGTGTTTCACCTCTGAGCGGCACTTTTTGCAGATCTTAGACTAAATTGCCTGGTCACATGGACTCCGTAGGCTTAGAAAAGGTTGGGGGAGGGGACCCACTGGAACAGCTGTTGGGTTGGGTTGTTTTACCTCTGAGCGGCACTTTTTTGCACACCATGGGCTAAATGGCCAGGTCACATGGACCCCGAAGGCTCAGAGAAGGTTGGGGAAGGGGACCCACTGGAACAGCTGTTGGAAGACAGATGGTAGCCTCCCGTCAAGGCCATCCAGCGTGTTCTTTAACGTGCACAGGGTATGGCTCTCCCGCACAGGGGCACACGGCTTAACGTCCCATCCGACGGACGGCGGCCTTTCCAAACCCATCGGTGTCCCCTACTGACCATGGGCAGGGCGGGGAATTTTGCGGAGATAAATCTCAACGCTGACCCAGCTGGGACTCGAACTTGGGAACTACAGATTACGAGCCTGGCGCGCTATCGACTGAGCCACCTCCGCTCCTGATACGTCAAGCCATGGCCCCAACTTTCTCTGTGCCCTTGCGGTCCTTTTCACCTACCATTTAGCCAATTATGCACGAAAAAGTAAGTGTTGCTCAGAGGTAAAACAATATAACCTATCATTTCAGTCACATCAAGGAAGGTTTATTTGAATTCGAAATTATGCAAAATGTTTGGAGTTTTAAATATATTTGACTTCATTTTCTGTTAAGATTAATTAGTTCAATCAATCCATCAATTTTATTTCATCCTCATATACAATTAAAATACGGAAAAGTATTTCAAATATCGTTTTTCAAATTAGCCGGTTTGCAGACATTTTGCTGTCTATTCAGAAGTGAAAAAATACTTGATGGAATTCATTAAGCAGACAACCGGTGCCATTTGTAATCATTTGGCATAAGCAAATAGGGGCTGGGGTGGCTCAGTCGGTAGCGCGCCAGGCTCGTAATCTGTAGTTCCCAGGTTCGAGTCCCAGCTGGGTCAGCGTTCAGTTTTATCTCCGCAAAATTTCCCCGCCCTGCCCACGGTCAGTAGGGGACACCGGTGGGCTTGGAAAGGCCGCCGTCCGTCGGATGGGACATTAAGCCGTGGCCCCGTGTGCGGGAGAGCCATACCCTGTGCACGTTAAAGAACACGCTGGCTGGCTTTGACGGGAGGCTACCATCTGTCTTCCAACAGCTGTTCCAGTGGGTCCCCTCCCCCAACCTTCTCTGAGCCTTCGGGGTCCATGTGACCTGGCCATTTAGCCCCATTGTGTGCAAAAAAGTGCCGCTCAGAGGTAAAACAACCCAACCCATAAGCAAATACATCTTATAAAATTTTTGGTTATCTTAAAGGCTTTTCACACTCTTCAACAAAATTTTTAAAAGACAGGAAAAAAAACAAATGAATAAATACCCCCTTAAGCAGCTGCTTGCCACAGAGTCTGACAGGAGCTTGTCAGTTTAATAGGCCGTAGTAAAAGGTCTGTGAGGATGGCAGGACCTCAGTAGAAAAGCAATACGAACATCCATGCCTTACCCGGGGCTCGAACCCTGGTCCCTTTGATCAATACAGTCGAAAACTGTTCAAAGGAAACGAAAATATTGTTTAGATATTTTAATCATAGTAATCAAAATCGTTTTTAAATTAATAATCGGTATAGGTATTTAATCTTAATGTCGTGATTACGAAAAATTGGCTCACTGCAGTTACGGTTTATGAATTATTATTGATACAACATTATTATTCACAATTTACATGTATAAATATAGATACATCGAACATCAGTACAATATTAATGTTACAAATAAACGTTGCAGAATATTAATATATCAATAATAGTTACAGAAGCATAAATAACGGCCTAAATAGTCTGATTATCCAACATAAAGGCCGTGATTAATACCACTCATATAATACTGAGTGAATTGGATGCTTCCGTCAGATGGAACTAGCTTTTAGCTGCAAACACTGTAGTTGAAGAAAGGAAGACCTTCACTGGGAGAAAATAAATGTGATTTGTTTATTTCTCTGTTTTTAAAAGATTTTTTGAGAGAGATATTTTACTACTAATGTGTAACAAGATTTCAAATTACAATAGAGATCAGTTTTGTTGATTTGTTGAGAGAAAAATATTATATGGAATTATAATTATTTCCTAATGCATTCCTAATACATATTTCCTAATACATATAATAATTTCCCATCGCTGGAGCTAACGTCCAGGCCTCTAAACAGCAAGAAACCCTCACAGAGACTCCAAACAACAAGAAACCCTCACAGAAGCCTCCAAACAACAAAGGAAAAACCCACAGAGGCCTCCAAACAAGAAACCCTCACAGAAGCCTCCAAACCGAGAAAAACCACAGAGGCCTCCAAACAACAACAACAAAAAAAAAAAAAAAAAAAAACACAGAGCTTCCAAACAACAATAAACCCTCACAGAGACGCCAAACAACAAGAAAGCCTCACAGAGGTCTCTAAACAACAAGAAACCCTCTCAAAGGCTTCCATACATCAAAAAACCTCACAGAGGCCTCCAAACAACAAACTCACAGACTCCAAACAATAATAATAAAAAAAAAACCTCACAGAGACTCCATACAACAAGAAACCCCCGGAGAGGCTTCCATACAACAAAAAACCCTCGCAAAGACTCCAAACAACAAAAACCCTCACAAAGGCTTCCATAAAACAAAAAACCCTCACAGAGGACTCCGAACAACAAAAAACCTTCACAGAGACTCCAAACAACAAGAAACTCTTACAGAGGCCTCCAAGCAACAAAAAACCCTCACATAGACTCCAAACAACTAAAAACTTTCAGAGACGCCTCCAAACAACAAAAAACCCTCACAGAGACTCCAAACAACAAAAAAACTTCACAGAGACTCCAAACAACAAGAAACCCTCACAGAGGCCTCCAAACAATAAGAAACTCTCACAGATACTCCAAACAGCAAGAAACCCTCACAGAGGTCTCCAAACAACAAAAACTCCTCACAGAAACTCCAAACAAGAAACCCTCACAGAGACTCAAAACAAGAACCCTCACAGAGGCCTCCAAACAACAAGAAACCCTCACAGAGGTCTCCAAACAATAAAAAATCCTCACAAAAACTTCAAACAACAAGAAACCCTCACAGAGACTCCAAACAACAAGAAACCCTCACATAGGCCTCCAAACAATAAGAAACCCTCACAGAGACTCCAAACAACAAGAAACCCTCACAGAGGTCTCTCAAACAACAAAAAAACTTACAGAAACTCCAAATAACAAGAAACCCTCACAGAGACTCCAAACAACAAGAACCCTCACAGAGGCCTCCAAACAACAAGAAACCCTCACAGAGGTCTCCAAACAACAGAAAATCCTCACAAAACCTCCAAACAACAAGAAACCCTCACAGAGATTCCAAACAACAAGAAACCCTCACAGAGGCCTCCAAACAATAAGAAACCCTCACAGAGACTCCAAACAAGAAGAACCCACACAGAGACCTCCAAACAACAAGAAACCCTCACAGAGCCTCCAAACAACAAAAAAACCCTCACAGAGACTCCAAACAACAAGAAACCTTTACAGAGGCCTCCAAACAATAAGAAACTCTCGCAGAAACTCCAAACAACAAGAAACCCTCACAGATGTCTCCAAACAACAAGAAACCCTCACAGAGGCATCCAAACAAAAAAAACTCACAGAGATTCCAAACAACAACAAAAAAAAAAACCTCTCACAGACTCCAAACAAAAGAAACCCTCAGAGAGGCCTCTAAACAACATAAAAACCCTCACAGAGGCCTCCAAACAACAAAAAAACTCACAAAGACTCCAAAAACAAGAAACCCTCACAGAGGCCTCCAAACAACAAAAATACCTCACAGAGGCCTCCTGAATTTAAAATTGTATTGCGAAGTTGTATTTGATGTTTCTAAATAATATAATAATTGGAAACAATGCAAAAAAAGGTACCTAAAAAAAGTTCGTATCCTTTAGAAAGAATAAGAAGCAATGCAATTATATCGCTTCTTGTTCTTTCTAAATTTAAATATGACAGTTTCAACAAATTAATTTAAATGTGTAGTAATGCCTTTATAAGAAAGAGGTAGTTTGAATTACATTTTGTCTCATGGCAAGAAAGTCTCTTGGGTGATTTTGTCGCTATGATAAGAGAGTCATTGAATCTGATGGTCCTTAGGGATCATCTCATGTGAAATACCTGTTACAAATGTACTACCAAAAGTCTGTTTTTACAGCTACCATTATTTCTATGTAGTATGTATCACAGTAATTGGAATTCTGAAATGATTTTAGTATTAAACTCCAGAATCAGCTCCAACAACTAATAGAAATGAAGTTGACTTTATTCTGGTTGGCAGAATTCCAAACACGAGGTATTGAGAAAAGAAAAATCCACAAACAACATTATTGTCATGAAGTAATTAGTAAAAGCTCACAAATTTCGGTAGGGAATATCATTATTACCTATTACCCCCTCAAGCAGCTGCTTGCCACAGAGGTCTGACAGGAGACTGTCAGTTTATACGTCGTAGTAGGTCTGTGAGGATGGCGGACCTCAGCAGAAAAATGACACGAACATCCATGCCTTATCCGGGGCTTGAACCCAGGTCCCTTAGATCAGTAGCCAAGCGCCCTAAGCACTCAGCCACGGTTACGACTATTAAATTAATAAGAAATCTGTTCGTGTTGCGCAGCTAATTTAATATTTAGAAAATATCTAAAAACAAATTCCAAGACACTTCTGGAGACATGGTTTCGTGGAATTATAATCATTTCCTAATACGAGGAGTGTGACCACCATAACTCATGGGTTACTTTGTCGCCATGACAAAGGTCATTAAATCTCGTTGGAAGGCCAGGCTCAAGCCTGTAAGTACCGCATCGTGGCGCATTCTAGAAAGGGACGCCTTCAACAGCATGACAGCTATAAAATGTCTGAAAAGGGGCGCCGAAAAGGGACTTCGTATGGGAGCACAAATGCAAACATGGCTTGCTTGAGCCAGTCCTTCTCAAGCGTAACTTTGTCGTCATGACGAGAGAGTCATTGAATCTCATGAGTGACTTTCTTGCCATGACAATAGAGCTACTGAATCTCTTGGGTGATTTTGTCGCCATGACAAGAGAGTCATTGAATCTCATGGGTGACTTTCTTGCCATGACAATAGAGCTACTTAATTTCTTTGGTGATTTTGTTGCCATGACAGGAGAGTCATTGAATCTCATGAGTGACTTTCTTGCCATGACAATAGAGCTACTGAATCTCTTGGGTGATTTCGTCGCCATGACAAGAGAGTCATTGAATCTCATGGGTGACTTTCTTGCCATGACAATAGAGCTACTGAATCTCTTGGGTGATTTTTGTCGCCATGACAAGAGAGTCATTGAATCTCATGAGTGACATTCTTGCCATGATAATATAGCTACTTAATCTCTTGGGTGATTTCGTCGCCATGACAAGAGTCATTGAATCTCATGAGTGACTTTCTTGCCATGACAATAGAGCTACTGAATCTCTTGGGTGATTTTGTTGCCATGGCAGGAGAGTCATTGAATCTCATGAGTGACATTCTTGCCATGACAATAGAGCTACTGAATCCCTTGGGTGATTTCGTCGCCATGACAAGAGAGTCATTGAATCTCATAACTTTCTTGCCATGACAATAGAGCTACTTAATTTCTTTGGTGATTTTGTTGCCATGACAGGAGAGTCATTGAATCTCATGAGTGACATTCTTGCCATGACAATAGAGCTACTGAATCCCTTGGGTGATTTCGTCGCCATGACAAGAGAGTCATTGAATCTCATGACTTTCTTGCCATGACAATAGAGCTACTTAATTTCTTTGGTGATTTTGTTGCCATGACAGGAGAGTCATTGAATCTCATGAGTGACATTCTTGCCATGACAATAGAGCTACTGAATCTCTTGGGTGATTTTGTCGCCATGACAAGAGAGTCATTGAATCTCATGAGTGACATTCTTGCCATGACAATATAGCTACTTAATCTCTTGGGTGATTTCGTCGCCATGACAAGAGTCACTGAATCTCATGAGTGACTTTCTTGCCATGACAATAGAGCTACTGAATTTCTTTGGTGATTTTGTTGCCATGACAGGAGAGTCATTGAATCTCATGAGTGACATTCTTGCCATGACAATAGAGCTACTGAATCTCTTGGGTGATTTCGTCGCCATGACAAGAGAGTCATTGAATCTCATGACTTTCTTGCCATGACAATAGAGCTACTTAATTTCTTTGGTGATTTTGTTGCCATGACAAGAGAGTCATTGAATCTCATGAGTGACATTCTTGCCATGACAATAGAGCTACTGAATCTCTTGGGTGATTTCGTCGCCATGACAATAGAGTCATTGAATCTCATGAGTGACATTCTTGCCATGACAATAGAGCTACTGAATCTCTTGGGTGATTTCGTCACCATGACAAGAGAGTCATTGAATCTCATGGGTGACTTTCTTGCCATGACAATAGAGCTACTGAATCTCTTGGGTGATTTTGTCGCCATTACAAGAGAGTCATTGAATCTCATGAGTGACATTCTTGCCATGAAAATATAGCTACTTAATCTCTTGGGTGATTTCGTCGCCATGAAAAGAGAGTCATTGAATCTCATGAGTGACTTTCTTGCCATGGCAATAGAGCTACTGAATTTCTTTGGTGATTTTGTTGCCATGACACGAGAGTCATTGAATCTCATGAGTGACATTCTTGCCATGACAATAGAGCTACTGAATCTCTTGGGTGATTTCGTCGCCATGACAAGAATCATTGAATCTGATGAGTGACTTTCTTGCAATGACAATAGAGCTACTGAATCTCTTGGGTGATTTTGTCGCCATGACAAGAGAGTCATTGAATCTCATGAGTGACATTCTTGCCATGACAATATAGCTACTGAATCTCTTGGGTGATTTTGTCGCCATGACAAGAGAGTCATTGAATCTCATGAGTGACATTCTTGCCATGACAATATAGCTACTGAATCTCTTGGGTGATTTCGTCGCCATGACAAGAGTCATTGAATCTCATGAGTGACTTTCTTGCCATAACAATAGAGCTACTGAATTTCTTTGGTGATTTTGTTGCCATGACAGGAGAGTCATTGAATCTCATGAGTGACATTCTTGCCATGACAATAGAGCTACGGAATCTCTTGGGTGATTTCGTCGCCATGACAAGAGCATCATTGAATCTCATGGGTGACTTTCTTCCCATGACAATAGAGCTACCGAATCTCTTCGGTGATTTTGTCGCCATTACAAGAGAGTCATTGAATCTCATGAGTGACATTCTTGCCATGAAAATATAGCTACTTAATCTCTTGGGTGATTTCGTCGCCATGACAAGAGTCATTGAATCTGATGAGTGACTTTCTTGCAATGACAATAGAGCTACTGAATCTCTTGGGTGATTTTGTCGCCATGACGAGAGAGTCATTGAATCTCATGAGTGACTTTCTTGCCATGACAATAGAGCTACTGAATCTCTTGGGTGATTTTGTCGCCATGACAAGAGAGTCATTGAATCTCATGGGTGACTTTCTTGCCATGACAATAGAGCTACTGAATCTCTTGGGTGATTTTGTCGCCATGACAAGAGAGTCATTGAATCTCATGGGTGACTTTCTTGCCATGACAATAGAGCTACTGAATCTCTTGGGTGATTTTGTTGCCATGACAAGAGAGTCATTGAATCTCATGAGTGACTTTCTTGCCATGACAATAGAGCTACTGAATCTCTTGGGTGATTTCGTCGCCATGACAAGAGAGTCATTGAATCTCATGGGTGACTTTCTTGCCATGACAATAGAGCTACTGAATCTCTTGGGTGATTTTGTCGCCATGACAAGAGAGTCATTGAATCTCATGAGTGACATTCTTGCCATGACAATATAGCTACTTAATCTCTTGGGTGATTTCGTCGCCATGACAAGAGTCATTGAATCTCATGAGTGACTTTCTTGCCATGACAATAGAGCTACTGAATTTCTTTGGTGATTTTGTTGCCATGACAGGAGAGTCATTGAATCTCATGAGTGACATTCTTGCCATGACAATAGAGCTACTGAATCTCTTGGGTGATTTCGTCGCCATGACAAGAGAGTCATTGAATCTCATGACTTTCTTGCCATGACAATAGAGCTACTTAATTTCTTTGGTGATTTTGTTGCCATGACAAGAGAGTCATTGAATCTCATGAGTGACATTCTTGCCATGACAATAGAGCTACTGAATCTCTTGGGTGATTTCGTCGCCATGACAATAGAGTCATTGAATCTCATGAGTGACATTCTTGCCATGACAATAGAGCTACTGAATCTCTTGGGTGATTTCGTCGCCATGACAAGAGAGTCATTGAATCTCATGGGTGACTTTCTTGCCATGACAATAGAGCTACTGAATCTCTTGGGTGATTTTGTCGCCATTACAAGAGAGTCATTGAATCTCATGAGTGACATTCTTGCCATGAAAATATAGCTACTTAATCTCTTGGGTGATTTCGTCGCCATGACAAGAGTCATTGAATCTGATGAGTGACTTTCTTGCAATGACAATAGAGCTACTGAATCTCTTGGGTGATTTTGTCGCCATGACAAGAGAGTCATTGAATCTCATGAGTGACATTCTTGCCATGACAATATAGCTACTTAATCTCTTGGGTGATTTCGTCGCCATGAAAAGAGAGTCATTGAATCTCATGAGTGACTTTCTTGCCATGGCAATAGAGCTACTGAATTTCTTTGGTGATTTTGTTGCCATGACAGGAGAGTCATTGAATCTCATGAGTGACATTCTTGCCATGACAATAGAGCTACTGAATCTCTTGGGTGATTTCGTCGCCATGACAAGAATCATTGAATCTGATGAGTGACTTTCTTGCAATGACAATAGAGCTACTGAATCTCTTGGGTGATTTTGTCGCCATGACAAGAGAGTCATTGAATCTCATGAGTGACATTCTTGCCATGACAATATAGCTACTGAATCTCTTGGGTGATTTTGTCGCCATGACAAGAGAGTCATTGAATCTCATGAGTGACATTCTTGCCATGACAATATAGCTACTGAATCTCTTGGGTGATTTCGTCGCCATGACAAGAGTCATTGAATCTCATGAGTGACTTTCTTGCCATAACAATAGAGCTACTGAATTTCTTTGGTGATTTTGTTGCCATGACAGGAGAGTCATTGAATCTCATGAGTGACATTCTTGCCATGACAATAGAGCTACGGAATCTCTTGGGTGATTTCGTCGCCATGACAAGAGCATCATTGAATCTCATGGGTGACTTTCTTCCCATGACAATAGAGCTACTGAATCTCTTCGGTGATTTTGTCGCCATTACAAGAGAGTCATTGAATCTCATGAGTGACATTCTTGCCATGAAAATATAGCTACTTAATCTCTTGGGTGATTTCGTCGCCATGACAAGAGTCATTGAATCTGATGAGTGACTTTCTTGCAATGACAATAGAGCTACTGAATCTCTTGGGTGATTTTGTCGCCATGACAAGAGAGTCATTGAATCTTATGAGTGACATTCTTGCCATGACAATATAGCTACTGAATCTCTTGGGTGATTTTGTCGCCATGACAAGAGAGTCATTGAATCTCATGAGTGACGTTCTTGCCATGACAATATAGCTACTTAATCTCTTGGGTGATTTCGTCGCCATGACAAGAGTCATTGAATCTCATGAGTGACTTTCTTGCCATGGCAATAGAGCTACTGAATTTCTTTGGTGATTTTGTTGCCATGACAGGAGAGTCATTGAATCTCATGAGTGACATTCTTGCCATGACAATAGAGCTACTGAATCTCTTGGGTGATTTCGTCGCCATGACAAGAGCATCATTGAATCTCATGGGTGACTTTCTTGCCATGACAATAGAGCTACTGAATCTCTTGGGTGATTTTGTCGCCATTACAAGAGAGTCATTGAATCCCATGAGTGACATTCTTGCCATGACAATAGAGCTACTGAATCTCTTCGGTGATTTTGTTGCCATGACAAGAGAATCATTGAATCTCATGAGTGACTTTCTTGCCATGACAATAGAGCTACTGAATCTCTTGGGTGATTTTGTTGCCATGACAAGAGAGTCATTGAATCTCATGGGTGACTTTCTTGCCATGACAATAGAGCTACTGAATCTCTTGGGTGATTTCGTCGCCATGACAAGAGAGTCATTGAATCTCATGACTTTCTTGCCATGACAATAGAGCTACTTAATTTCTTTGGTGATTTTATTGCCATGACAATAGAGCTACTGAATCTCTTGGGTGATTTTGTTGCCATGACAGGAGAGTCATTGAATCTCATGAGTGACATTCTTGCCATGACAATAGAGCTACTGAATCTCATGGGTGATTTCGTCGCCATGACAAGAGAGTCATTGAATCTCATGGATGACTTTCTTGCCATGACAATAGAGCTACTGAATCTCTTCGGTGATTTTGTTGCCATGACAAGAGAGTCATTGAATCTCATGGGTGACTTTCTTGCCATGACAATAGAGCTACTGAATCTCTTGGGTGATTTCGTCGCCATGACAAGAGAGTCATTGAATCTCATGACTTTCTTGCCATGACAATAGAGCTACTTAATTTCTTTGGTGATTTTGTTGCCATGACAAGAGAGTCATTGAATCTCATGAGTGACTTTCTTGCCATGACAATAGAGCTACTGAATCTCTTGGGTGATTTTGTTGCCATGACAGGAGAGTCATTGAATCTCATGGGTGACTTTCTTGCCATGACAATAGAGCTACTGAATCTCTTGGGTGATTTTGTCGCCATGACAAGAGAGTCATTGAATCTCATGTGACTTTCTTGCCATGACAATAGAGCTACTGAATCTCTTGGGCGATTTTGTTGCCATGACGAGAGAGTCATTGAATCTCATGGGTGACTTTCTTGCCATGACAATAGAGCTACTGAATCTCTTGGGTGATTTCGTCGCCATGACAAGAGAGTCATTGAATCTCATGACTTTCTTGCCATGACAATAGAGCTACTGAATCTCTTGGGTGATTTTGTTGCCATGACAGGAGAGTCATTGAATCTCATGGGTGACTTTCTTGCCATGACAATAGAGCTACTGAATCTCTTGAGTGATTTTGTCGCCATGACAAGAGAGTCATTGAATCTCATGAGTGACTTTCTTGCCATGACAATAGAGCTACTGAATCTCTTGGGTGATTTCGTCGCCGACAAGAGAGTCAATGAATCTCGTGGGTGATTCTGCTACCATGCAAGAGGGCCATTTCCACCCGAAAATAACCAGTTCAAACTTTGATGTCATATGCCTATAGCCTGCGAGAACAAATGAATGCCACATTTACTGTATTAATGAAATGTCCCATCAGTTTATTTTGCATTAATTGACACTATAATCGCTTTTCAGTACCATAATATTTATGTGTCAATTATTCTCAACAGAAATAGGTAGTTTTTCATTTACAATAAACGATTAAATCTTTTTTTTTTTAACTTTAATTCTACTGACCAATGGAACACGACAAAATATTTGTTGTTTAATCAAATAACCCAAGATGATGATTGAATTTTGATTTATCATCTGAGAAGAAATTATTTTGGTATTTTGTGAAAACTTATTTATTCATTATATTCAAAAGAACTCGTACTTCTACTTCTATCTATTTATTACCAAAAAGTTCCATTTATGTAAAAACCTGAAGAGTTGACACTATTACTCTTTATAATAACACCATAAAATGTATTAATTTAACGAATAATTCCATCCTTTTTCGTAATGTGCACTGCAAGATATATTTTCCCCAATCTCAGTTGTTGTTACGTGCTATCGATTAAATCTCTACGTCACTGCAATGGTGATATTTGGTATTCTAGACACACACCAACTTTCGCATGAATCCATCATAAGACGAAACGAATCAGTGTATTTATTGCATTTATAAAAGTAGTTGAACTCTTAATAAACACCTATAGCGTACAAATGCGTGGCGAAAGAATGATGATAAAAATTTTAATTTATTCGGTGGTATTTACCAATTTCATACATATCATGCAAATTCAGCAGCTTCCACTTAGACAAGATGGCCGTTTCAGCTCTTTATTGTATAATCCTAAAGATAAAGAGAGAGCAATAAAGTTACGCATAGCCATAGTAATATTTAAGAACTTTGTAACAGTTCGTCTGCGTAGTCTCAGTTGCTAGTTAACTTTCACATAGAAATGATTGCGTGATTCAGCAAATATTATGCATATTGTTGCCACTCGTGAAAATGTTAAAATATGAGGCCTGGATATAAGATATAAATAATCATTATAAAGAATTTAAACTAGTTTATCAAAATCTAGATTTTTAACAGAATGCTTTTAGTATTTAAAAAAATATTTAAGATCAGGAAAGTTGATCGAGTACAATATACAACTAAAGCATTTCTATTGTTTCGTTCTCTGCTGTCGGCCTTAAAATCTTAGGCCCCAACTACTATTCTTACTTCATCTGCGATACAAATTGGCAAATGGGGCTGACAACTTTGGAATGAAACTATCTTTGTCATAGTCTACCATCGCCATGATAAGTTCTGTTAATTTTACAGCAATTTTACTCGATATTTTATTATCTGAATTAATCTGAACGAAAATGTCTTGAACTTTGAGTAACTAGTTCATTCAAGTTTTACAACCCTTAAAGTTGGCCTGTATTCAGATTATTATTCTTTTAAAAATATATATTATTTTTAATATTAATTCACATTGTGTTTTGTCATCTGCAAGTACTCGAGAATATTTTTTTTCTATTTTTTTTTTCTTATATATAATAGACTTTTGAATCGCGTTTTGCTTAGGAAAACCTATATGGCATATTATTCAAAACTGTAGAGATTTTAAAATCGTGTTTATCCCAATTTTTGTTCTAATAAAGTCATATTTCAAAAAATGCAAACGGTTCAGAATCTCAGAAAATCACATCTAATTGCCCTTTTTTTGAATTAAATAAATATCAGACAAAACAATAAATTTCATACAAATCTTTCATCATGTAGAGCAGGCGATAGATTTTTAAGATGAACTTAGTGCAGGGGTCACCAAGGCATTTAGTTTGTCCAGTTATGACACTAAATATGTTACTGGACAAAGATTACGAGGAGATAGTTGAAAACTGGTCAAAAGAAAGTGATCTACAGTATTTTTTTTCTGAAAAGAAATAAAATAAATATACACTGCTCTCCCAAAATATTAGAGAATTTTTATGCTACATCAATGGGAATCTGACTTCGTAGCTGTAAAACTTCTAAAATATGTATTTAATGGAAAAAAGTGACTGATAATAAATTGAAGGCCAAAAATAACAAGTCT
This sequence comes from Ryuthela nishihirai, assembly GCA_038380435.1. Classification (NCBI taxonomy): domain Eukaryota; kingdom Metazoa; phylum Arthropoda; class Arachnida; order Araneae; family Heptathelidae; genus Ryuthela; species Ryuthela nishihirai. The sequence goes on from JAWZYU010000583.1 coordinate 68,931, forward strand.
ATTTAAATCTCGATTTTCAACAATATTCGTTCGGTATTTAAAGTGTTATGCACGCTAGAATATTTGCCAACATTAATTGAGTGCAGAATTTACCTCAAAAATTAATTAAAATTAAATAATAAGTTGTTTCCTATCATTTAACAAAATAAATGTATACATTTTAGAAGATTACATAATGATTGTTCCATTATTAAATAATAATTATTTTCATACAACAAAATTTATTGTCAAATATTTCAGCTTCCACAACTCTTTAAATGCTGAACGAATATTGTTGAAGATTGAGATTTAAATAGATTTGACTATAGTCTTTAATTTAGCAGAAGTTATATAGCTTCGAGGTTAGATTCCCATTTACAGTCGCTCAAAAAACAAAAAACTTTTTTGAGCAACTGTACACGAAGGTTGTCAAATCACTAATATCTTGAAAAAAATCACTGCCAGATATTTTTTCTGAATTCTGTAATCAACCATAGTGTTCGGATATTTTCTTGAGCGACTGTACCTGCCATGGAAATTCTCTAATATTTTGGTAGGGAAGCGTATATAATGAATAAATATAAAATTTTATAAAAAGGAAAATGAATATTGAAACGGTTTTCAACCTTAGCAGAGTTCGTTTTTAAAAGTATCGTTTTGTAGAAGTTTTGAACTTTTCTAGTTTTTTAGAAGTTCCAACGCAATTTGTTGCAGCATTGCTCTGTTCAGTCGTTGTTTTTAAGTATCAGTAATTACCATTAAATAAGTTAGAATATTTATATATCTTTAAAGGCCTTTTTTGTCTATAATATTTGTTTCTTTTTAAAACGGTGATTCTATTTTGCTCGCTCAAAGGATCTTTTGCTCCCCCAATTTTAGGATCTCCGTCTCTCAATGATTTAATTCGTATGTTGGCAAATAAATTTGGCAACTTGATTTCGGGAGATGAAGGACATCTGCCAATTTCGCAATAAGTTCAGAAACGGAAGTATTGTTAACAGACACATAATATTACCAGCTTCCTAGTAGGATTCAGATATCTAGTTGTATCCTGCGGCCACTGTCGGCACTCATATTTTGGTATTAACAGTCAACTCTAGAGTTAAATTATACTCATCCAAGTACAGTCGCTCAAAAAAAATATCCGAACACTATGGTTGATTACAGAATTCAGAAAAAATATCTGGCACCCGATTTTTTTAGAAATTAGTGATCTGGCAACCTTCGTGTCACGTGACACGAAGGTTGCCAGATCACTAATTTCTAAAAAAATCGGGTGCCAGATATTTTTTCTGAATTCTGTAATCAACCATAGTGTTCGGATACTTTTTTGAGCGACTGTACTTATTTGTTTAAGCATTTTCAATAACCATTTCCTTTCCGTGGTTTCCAAGTTTGATTTGTTCACGACATTTATATAAAAGACTGCCTAATATATGACTTCAAATTTGATATGCATTTATAAGGAATATTATTATTAATATTATTAGAAGTAATATTATTAGAATGTTGTCTCTTTATTCATACAAGATAAAGGAACTTGTTAACATGTGTATAATAAAGTATCACTAAAAGCTGCTTGTACCGTACGTTAATTATATGTCAGAGAATAATTATTTTATTCTGTAGAAAGTCTCATGTGAGACAGACTTAGAACAGTCAGTAACCAATAGTGAGGGAAATCACATTACTTGCTTCAGCCATGCAAAATAATCTCTCTTTTCTTGGGCTTAATAATAACAACTTTAGTCCAGTAAAATAACGTCATTTTAATGTTTTAATTTCTTCGTCTGCGTGTGGTTTTATTTACACTATTGTGATTCGAAGTATTTCACTGTATGAATATATTATGTACATAGTATTGAAATGTAAATGATACGGATTGCAGACTCATACCTCTGAACTACGTCATCAGTGAAAAATCTAAATGTATTGAAGTTATATGCAGAAACTTTACCTCTATGTATATGAAAAAACAGTTAACACTGAGTATTCTCAGTAGACGCATTTAATGGATGCACAGTCACTACCGTTTACCTGTTAAACATTTCACAAGATATGAATTTTGCTCTCTGTTAAACACAGTTATTTTGGAATTATCCACCTCTTTGAATTTATTGTATTGTTCAAAGCTTCTGTATTTTGTAACGAATTAAACTGAAAGTTTTTACGAAGTTTTGTTTTCTTCTTTTTTAAGCGGTAATTTCTCTTCCTTCTGGTGATTTTTTTCCTTCGTAAAGATTGTTTAATTCTTAAAATGCATGATTAATTTTGAATTGTTTTCAACATTAAAACAACCATATTCGGAAGATAATGATTAAAAAGACTTGGCTATCTTATTCTGATTATTTAATTTCCGTGGTTAATCCGAAAAAAATTTAAAAAGGGCAGTTTCTTCTGGTAAATTAAATAAAAACTTGCAATAAAATTCTCTGGGGACTATAGTGTCTTCTGGCACTGTGAGGGGGTTAAAACAGAATTTGAAATTTTTATGAGGAAAACTTTACCGGAAATGAAAAGCTGCAAAAACATCAACTTATGTGTGTCGGTGGAAGGAATAGAAGGAGTAATTTAACCCTTTCAGGACCATAAGGTTTCTAGGAGTAAATATTAGTATGTAACTGTTTATTTTAGTTTGTTTAGAAGTAAAATAAATAAAAATCATAAGAAAAATACATAACAATGTGTAGTTTTTTTGGAATTTTATGGGAAATATTTTTCCCAATGGACTATAAAGGTAACACAAATTATAGTTAGGCTTATTATGCAATGTCTTTTATTTATTGGTTTATTAGAACAAAATGTTAACTAAAATAATACAAAATTATGAAATAAAATTACTATACAAAATGATGTGCTAATTATGATATTCTGCGAAGCAATTTCTTTTGGTAGTGAGGCAAAGATGGACATTGCACATAGTACATATATTATGCGTCCTGACAGTTCTGTTTTTGTTTTCTAAACGTTCCCGTTTACGTAATTGCGTTCGGCATACGTTCTATCTTGACATTCTGTATAAAAAATGCAGAAAAGGTTATAATTAAATACGACAATCACCAATTTTAAAATTTGAAAAATGTTTCCCTTGGTCGTGAAAGGGTTAAGCACTGCAATATTGTATTAATTTCTATGGAATTTCTTGGTAAATTTTATTGTATTTCTTTTTGTTAAAATGCTACACACATTGTGGATACATTTTTCTTTCTCTATGGTAGCAAAATGAAACAAATTTATATACCAGTATTTTCATAGAAAATTAGAAAAAGGGATTTTTTTTCAACGTACTTTTGGAGTGAAGTATAATCTCAGTATAATGGACCACATGGGAAAAGAGATAAAAATTGGAGGGGGGGGGGGGGCAGAATTAAAATAACTATATTGAAAATTCTTTCGCAAAACATTACCACAATAAAAAATTAAAAAACATTTAAAATTTTATTCCAAAAAAAAAATATGAACTAAAAGTATATTCGAAATTTTATTACAGACATCTAGTGTAACGTAGTACCTCAATGCCATTCTGAATCATTCTCGCTTATTTGCAATGATGGTTCTGTAAATATGACCCTGATATCAAAATGAATTTTTCAAGAATGGAATAAGAAACAGGAAGTTGATGACCCTGGTTTGTTGGGTTACCTCTGAGCGGCACTTTTTTGCACACCATGGGCTAAATGGCCAGGTCACATGGACCCCGAAGGCTCAGAGAAGGTTGGGAGAGGGGACTCACTGGAACAGCTGTTGGGAGACAGATGGTAGCTTCCCGTCAAGGCTATCCAGCGTGTTCTTTAACGTGCACAGGGTATGGCTCTCCCGCACACGGGGCCACGGCTTAACGTCCCATCCGACGGACGGCGGCCTTTCCAAGCCCATCGGTGCCCCCTACTGACCGTGGGAATTTTGCGGAGATAAATCTCAACGCTGACCCAGCTGGGATTCGAACCTGGGAACTACAGATTACGAGCCTGGCGCGCTACCGACTGAGCCACCCCCGCCCCAGTGATGACCCTGGATTTGACGTACTGTGTAATAGGTAGATGGTGGTGAAGTAGGATTGGGATAGCTCAGTAGAAAGAGCATCTGATATGTTTTCAGGGGGTCATAATTAGATTCCTATTTCCGCCAATATCAATTTTTTTCCAGCTTTCAACCGTTATAGAGTTCCTATTGTTTAATTTTTCACTGATAATGCCGTTTTTGCATTTTGAATATAAAAATAATAACAGTACGTCTTCAAATTGTGAAAAAAAAACATAATTTAGTTATTTTTCTAAGGCGAGATTTTTCTAAGAGCTGAACAGCTCGAGACCACAGAAGTGTTATTTCTAATATAACGCGTTGTTATGATGTTTGTTGATTATGGGTTGAAGGCAGTGGTGGATTTAATATTCAGACACTCCAGGCACGGAAATTATTTCAAGATGTCCCAAGGGGAGATTGATTTCTTAAAAATACCAACGTTTCATGATGAAATAACTATTTTCAAATATTCTGTTTTATGGGTTGGGTTTGGTTGTTTTACCTCTGAGCGGCACTTTTTTGCACACCATGGGCTAAATGGCCAGGTCACATGGACCCCGAAGGCTCAGAAAAGGTTTGGGGAGGGGACCCACTGGAACAGCTGTTGGGAGACAGATGGTAGCCTCCCGTCAAGGCCATCCAGCGCGTTCTTTAACGTGCACAGGGTATGGCTCTCCCGCACACGGGGCCACGGCTTAACGTCCCATCCGACGGACGGCGGTCTTTCCAAGCCCATCGGTGTCCCCTACTGACCGTGGGCAGTGCGGGGAATTTTGCAGAGATAAATCTCAACGCTGACCCAGCTGGGACTCGAACCTGGGAACTACAGATTACGAGCCTGGCATACTACGACTGAGCCACCCCCGCCCCCACTGTTTTATGTAAATGATATGTCGAATATAGAGAAAATACATATAAATATAAGCTCACCGGACAAAAAACTAGTCACTCCTGGCTGAATGTCACTTAATAGCACGTAACATCTTGCGACCAAAGACCAGCTGAAATCCTGTCTGGCATGGATGCCACCACTGTGCAGATGTAGTGCACATCAATATTCATCCACTCTTCCAGCAGCAAATGCCGCAGTTCGGCCATATTAGCCAGATGGCTGGAATGGCGTTTCACTCGTTGCCCCAAATAGTCCCACAAGTTTTCTATGGGATTCAAATCCGGGGATTTGGCAAGCCAGTCGAGATGTTCGAAGGCCTTCAAAATGCTCGTCGTGCCAATCCGACACACTTCGAGCCCTGTGCACGCGACAATTGTCGTCTTGGAAGACTCAGGTATCCTTCTGGTGTTCACTGTGGAGATGCTGCACAAAAGGCAATATGTGGTCGTCCAGTAGCTCCATATAGCCCTTCTGGTTCAAGTGTGACGTCACCGCAACCAAAGGACCCATTTCCTCTTACGTGAAACACCCCCAGAACATCACAGAACCTCCTCCAGCTTGAACAGAACCTTGCACACAGTCTGCATGGAAGGCTTCATGCGGCTTACGATGTACCCGTCGCCTTGCATCATTCGAGTACAGGCAAAAACGCGACTCATCCGACCAGATCACACGCTTCTAAGAGTCGACAATCCAGTCTTTGTGGTGCCGCGCCCACTGTAGACATACAGCCTGGCAAGAAGTTTTTCAAAACCAATTTCAACAGAAAATTATACAGAGAATTGAAAACCAAAATTTTGGAACTGTTTCATGATATATACGACGAACTATTAGGTGGGTTTCATAAGAATTTGGCCAGGTTGTGTACGTAGTCCATTTTCATCCCATGGTCCCCTAAAGAGTACAATAGTATAAGCAATATATCGCTGGATCCATAATGCCGAAAGCAAGATTATGAAATAGCTCGGTGAACGATTCATAATCTTGCTTTCGGCATTATGGATGCAGCGAAATATTGCTTATACTATTGTAGTCTTTAGGGGACCATGGGATAACCAAGAGTAACCAATAGTTACCATGGGTAACTAAGAGTGAAGAGAGGAGGAGGGAAAGACTCCCGATTTCCATTTGCGTATTTATAATTCCACTTCTATTGGGAGGACGGTTTTGGACTTTATATTAGACGAAAGGAATTTAATTGGAGAACAATTAGAGCTTTGAAGCAATATAGGAAAAACTCTTGCCAAAAATCTTGTTATTTATTTGCTCTACACTGAGCTGCTTTTAGGGGTGGGGGTGGCTCAGTCGGTAGCGCGCCAGGCTCGTAATCTGTGATTCCCAGGTTCGAGTCCCAGCTGGGTCAGCGTTGAGATTTATCTCCGCAAAAATCCCCGCCCTGCCCACGGTCAGTAGGGGACACCGATGGCCTTGGAAAGGCCGCCATCCGTCGGATGGGACATTACGTCGTGTACCCGTGTGCAGGAGAGCCATACCCTGTGCACGTTAAAGAACAAACTGGATGGCCTTGACAGGAGGCTACCATCTGTCTCCCAACAGCTGTTCCAGTGGGTCCTCTCCCCCAACCTTCTCTGAGCCTTCGGGGTCCATGTGACCTGGCCATTTAGCCCATGGTGTGCAAAAAAGTGCCGCTCTGAGGAAAAACAACCCAACAACTGAGCTGCTTTTCTGCTAGAGCAAACGAAAGAGCAAAAAGTGATTTTTTTTTTTTAGAATATAATTTTTATTCATAAAAGTAAAGAATACAAATACATTTACACTTTGACCCGCAAAGCTAAATAGCTTATCTGCAGAAAAATGAATAAATTATATTAACATAAGTCATTCAGCCACAAAAATGGTGTACATCAAATAAATCCACAAAACACAACACATAAAAATCAGCTAACTAGAAAGTACCAAATAATTTTTTAATTCCATTTTAAGGCTTCTAAAAGAATCTATATTTAGTAATTCTTTTGGAATAGCATTAAATATAAGTGGTATTTGATATTCGGATGTATGTTTCCCGTAATTATTTCGAAAATTTGACAATTTGTAATAACCCTGGTTTTGAAGTCTTGTATTTTTATTATGTTGAATTTTTAGTTTGTAAGTTTCGTCAATTCGTTCATTACCTATATATGAATAGTAAGTTTCTTAAAACTTAATCAAAAGGAACAGATTTTGGGTTCTCTCTTTTGAACACAATAGGCAACAGTAGAACTACAGACAGGGCCGCTTTATCCATTAGGCGGACTAGGTACAGTGCCTAGAGCCTACAAATCTTTTAAGGCCTACAATATTTCACTTGAAAAAATACTTTTAAAAAATCCCAATATAGAAAAAACATCAAATTTTAATTTAAATTATTTATTTAGATATTTGAATGACAAAAACAATAATTTAAGTCGTCGTGTTTCTCAACGGCCTTACTGATACAATTCACAAACCCAGTAGTATTGGTCTAGTAGATACTTTTAGTATAAATGTTCACTTTGCAACATTTTGTATGTGCAAATTCAGAAATTATCTCGTCGAATGTCATTTGTCGCATAACATCATTTTTGGGGCGGGGGTGGCTCAGTCGGTAGCGCGCCAGGCTCGTAATCTGTAGTTTCCAGGCTCGAGTCCCAGCTGGGTCAGCGTTGAGATTTATCTCCGCAAAATTCCCCCGCCATGCCCCCGGTCAGTAGGGGACACCGATGGGCTTGGAAAGGCCGCTGTCCATCGGATGGGACGTTAAGCCGTGGCCCCGTGTGCAGGAGAGCCATACCCTGTGCACGTTAAAGAACACGCTGGATGGCCTTGACTGGAGGCTACCATCTCTCTCCCAACAGCTGTTCCAGTGGGTCCCCTCTCCCAATCTTCTCTAAGCCTTCCGGGTCCATGTGACCTGGCCATTTAGCCCATGGTGTGCAAAAAAATGCCGCTCAGAGGTAAAACAACCCAACGTTAAAGAACACGCTGGATGGCCTTGACGGGAGCCTACATCTGTCTCCCAACAGCTGTTCCAGTGGGTCCCCTCTCCCAACCTTCTCTAAGCCTTCGGAGTCCATGTGACCTGGCCATTTAGCCCATGGTGTGCAGAAAAGTGCCGCTCAGAGGTAAAACAACCCAACCCAATAATATCATTTTCAATTAAAAGTAGTGAAATGACGACAACCGTTGCTGCTCCATTGTTGATCGGAGATAATTTTTTATGAATTTCATCTTTGAGAGGCTTCTTTCTCCTTCCGCACTTGTTCCGAAAATGGACAGATAGATTCTGAATGTTATGTTTACATTCGGAAAACTTCGGTATTTTCAAAATTCATAAAAATTTTTTGTGCGTGCAAACGATGAAATTAGCATAAAAATGAGTAAAAATATCCGACACACAGGTTGGGTTGTTGTCTTACCTCTGAGCGACACTTTTTTGCACACCATGGGCTAAATGGCCAGGTCACATGGACCCCGAAGACTCAGAGAAGGTTGGGGGAGGGGACCCACTGGAACAGCTGTTGGGAGACAGATGGTAGCCTCCCGTCAAGGCCATCCAGCGTGTTCTTTAACGTGCACAGGGTATGGCTCTCCCACACACGGGGCCACGGCTTAACGTCCCATCCGACGGACGGCGGCCTTTTGCAAGCCCATCGGTGTCCCCTACTGAGCGTGAGCAGGACGGGGATTTTTGCGGAGATAAATCTCAACGCTGACCCAGCTGGGACTCGAACCTGGGAATCACAGATTACGAGCCACTGAGCCCCCCCCCCCCCCCCCCCCGACACACAGTACTCTAGAAATAAAAGTGCCTAGGGCCTACAAAGGTCTTTAAACGTCCCTGGCTACAGATTACGAGCCTGGCGGACTATCGACTGAGCCAACTCCCAATAAAAAGAGAGAGAACAATTTAATGTCTGAAAGACTGTTGACTTTTTTGGTTTTCTATGAAATTCCACATTTCTTCATTACGTAGTTTGACATATTTTTCACAATGTCTTTCCTTTATGGCGTTTAACATATATAGATTTTTCCTTTTTCTGGTCAACATTCATAAAAACTTTGGGGTTATTATACTTCTGAGCAGCACTTTGTTTACCCAATAGGATATATGTCAAGGTTATATATATAAGCTCACCAGAGAAAAAAATTAGTCATCTCCCGCCGTAAGAGGGTTACGCCCGTTCAACAGCAACAGAGGGCGCACCAGTAATAAACACGTTCTACAAATAGCTGTGTCATGCGCTACGGGTTTTATATAGTGGCAAGAAGTTTGGGTTGGGTTGTTTTACCTCTGAGTGGCACTTTTTTGCACACCATGGGCTAAATGGCCAGGTCACATGGACCCCGAAAGCTCAGAGAAGGTTGGGGGAGGGGACCCGCTGGAACAGCTGTTGGGAGACAGAGGGTAGCCTCCCATCCAGCGTGTTCTTTAACATGCACAGGGTATGGCTCTCCTGCAAACGGGACCACGTCTTAACGTCCCATTCGACGGACGACGGCCTTTCCAAGCCCATCGGTGTCCTCTACTGACCGTGGGCAGGGCAGGGAATTTTGCGGAGATAAATTTCAACGCTGACCCAGCTGGGACTCGAACCTGGGAACTACAGATTACGAGCCTGGTGCGCTACCGACTGAGCCAACCCCGCCCCAGTGTCAAGAATTGGTTGTGTGCCACGTGTGTATTAGTCACTCTGTGAACTATGGGTCGCGCCAAAGATGTGAATGAGTGGCAAAAAGGTGTTATTGCATTTGGCCGAGCCAAAGGGCATAGTGTACAAGAAGTTGCTGCCTTTGCAGATGTGTTGAAACGTACTGTCCAAAGGCCTCCGAGCAGTGGCGTACATTACAGTCCACCGCTAATCGTCGCCAGAATTGCGGCAGAAAGACTGTGCTCCCCAACAGGAACCGCCACAGTGTGTCACGCACTGTTAGGGCAAACCGCTCTGCAACAAAGCAGGAATTGTTACAGTCAGTCTATGCAGGCCTGCACGGTTACAGTGGGCGTGGCACCACAAAGACTGGTCTGTCGACTCTTGAAAGCATGTGATCTGGTCAGATGAGTCACGTTTTTGTTTGTACTCGAATGATGCGAGATGGGTACATCGTAAGCCACATGAAGCCTTCCATGCAGACTGTGTGCAAGGTTCTGTTCAAGCTGGAGGAGGCTCTGTGATATTCTGGGGGTGTTTCATGTTCGAGGAAATGGGTCCTTTGGTTGCGATGATGTCACACGAACCAGAGGGACTATATGTAGTTACTGGACGACCACGTGTTGCCTTTTGTGCATCATCTCCACAGTGAACACCGAAAGGATACCCCAGTCTTTCAAGACAACAATTGTCGCGTGCACAGGGCTCGAAGTGTGTCAGATTGGCACGAGCATTCTGAAGGCCTTCGAACATCTCGACTGGCTCACCAAATCCCCGGATTTGAATCCCATAGAAAACTTGTGGGACTATTTGGGGCAATGAGTGAAACGCCATTCCAGCCATCCGGCTAATATGGCCGAACTGCGGCATTCGTTGCTGGAAGAGTGGATGAATATTGATGTGCATTACATCCGCAAACTGGTGGCATCCATGCCAGACAGGATTTCAGCTGTTCTTTGTTCGCAAGATGTTACCTGCTATTAGGTAACATTGAGTCAGGAGTGACTAATTTTTTGTCCAATGAGCTTATACATACTGGACAGTTGTTTAGGAAAGATATGATGGCCTCCCATCAAGTGTGTTCTTTAATGTGCCCAAGAGTATGGCTATCCTTGATACAGGATCCACAGTTCAACGTTCCATCTGATGGATGGGAGCGTTTTCAGTCCATTGTTGTAATTTCTTATCATTTAATGTCCAGACGTTATAAAGCTTCGAAGTTGGCATTTTTCCCTAACAGTTCAAAATAAGTTGCTATTACAGAGAAAAACATACTATTTTCTGGAAGATTAACCTCCATCAAAGCCATTAACGTCCTTTAATTGAGTTTAGGTTTTGCAGTTGGGGCTACCACCAGTGGGGACAGGTATTTAAATACAATCATAAGTGACAGTGTTTTGGTACTAAAAGCAACCCTGCAAAAAGACATTTCGGACTGCAAGCCAAAATACAACCATAAATCAAAACGTTTGGGATTATGTTGTTTTACTTCTGAATGGCCCTTTTCTGCACCCAATGGGCTGAATGCCCAGGTCATAAGACCTCGAGGGCTCCGAGAAGGTAACCCACTGGGCAACTGTTGAGAGATGGCAACCTCCCATCAAGGCCATGCAGTGTTCTTTAATGTACACAGGGTATGACTCTCCTGCACACGGCCCACAGCTTAACGCGACATCCGATGGACAGCAGCCTTTCCAAGCCTGTAGTGTCCCCTACTGATTAAGGGCAGGGAGGTTTCTGAAGATAAATCTGAACACTGGCATGCTACCAGCTGAGCCCCCCCCCCCCACACACACACACACACACCCTCAAAATGTTGGGATCGTTGTGTTTTACCTCTGAGTGGAACTTTTTTGTACACAATAGGGTAAATGACTTGGTTACAGGGACTGCAAGCCGGTTGAGGGAAGGAGACCCACTGGACAACTGTTACGAAACATGGTCTCAACACATATACAACCACAGCTTTATCAAAGAATAGGCAAAGAGAAGAATGAAAGCTTCTATAGGCGTAATGTAAAACATTTTTGACTGCAGTACCACAAGGCTGCAGATACACTGCTGTGCTGTAGGGAAGATGTTATTCGTGATCTCAGGGGCTAAGGTACTTGCATATGTTTCGATGAGAAATTCTAGGTTCGGCAGCTGTTGTTAGTATCGCAATTTTTTTTAATACGTATTATAAGCATTTGGGAATGTTTTCGCATTGAACGAAATATTTTTTTTACTTCTTTAGTACTTTTACGTATTCCTGAAACGAAAAAAGTTGTTCCTCAAAAGAAATAGTAAAATCTTGGTTGATACAATTTGGAATATATACTGTATAGTTATTATAAATTGTATTCCTTACTAACTCCTCCACCTCCCGCACTCTAGTGTTCAACAAATTTATTTGAATTTTTTTTTTGACACGATTATATAATTTTTTGTTGTCTCACGGAATCCTTCCCGAATTCGTTTTATATTTAGTAAATTTTCATTCCATATAATAAGCTAAAATGCAATGAATGCAATTAAAAAAGCACAAAATTTTTAAAAAGTGAACAAAGAAAATTTATTTAATACGAGATATTCAACTGAGATTCTAGCATGAGCAATTGGCTACAACAGATTATGCCAATGGGTATCAGTTTTATTTGCAGCGTTTGCAAATTATTAAATTTCTCCTTCAAATTTTGTAATTATAAATAAATGATAAGATAGTAAAATCATGCACTTTTCATGTGAATTGCAAATACGCTGAAAATATAATCTATAATTTCTTTCTGCCTTGTGATTGTGGCAAGGAAGACTTTGGAATCACAGCACGCCAGCGGTTACTATACCACACTACAATTATTCTTCTGCAGCAGGACCGAAGCCGGCAACAAGCCTAGTTTTACGATGTTCATTTAATCACTAATTATGAAAAACTGATAATCTGTAAGCATGTCACTTATTAGCGCTTTTATATACTTCTGGAATTAACACTACAATTACAGGGGGAATAGCAACAAGTATTGCTTGATACAAGTCATCACCTGCAAACATGGCGGCATCTGGTAAGGAAGGTTGCATTTGGAAAATTACGTCTATATTGTTACAAATCAAGCTGTTCCTTTTTTTTGAGTAGCAAATAAAGTGCAGGAGAAATAAACGTTCAGAGTACCTGAAATTAGAGATCATATCCGCTGTCGTTCAGGAGCAACGTACTAAAAAGCCACAGTTCGCACATGAGCAGACAGTTCAATCTGACTACCAGCAACCGTTTTGCTGCATCGCTCCTGTAAGCACATTTCACAGCAGAGCATGTATCTGGTGCAGAGAGGAGGTAGCAGCAACTCGGCTCCGAATACATGACTTTCATTCTTCTCATTCTTTTCCTTTATAACCCATCTAAGAGTCAGGGCCATTTCCAAGCCCATAGCTGTTACCTGCTGAAAGTGATCAGGTTAGGAGTTTAGCAAAGATAAATCTGAATGCTGTCCCAGATAGGTCTGAAACCTGGGAACTACAGATTACAAGTGTGGCAAGCTAAGCCAACCCCCACTCCTTTGTAATCACTGATATAAGTGGTTTCAATACAGAGATATACAGGATATCTATTTTCAAGTTCTTGATCTGGACATAAAATTAAACTAAAAAGCAAATACAAAATGCTACATTGCCTATGTGCATGCGAAATTTATATTAAACTTTCCAATCATTTTAAAAAGATTACATTTCTAACACCGATTCTTTTAAAAGAACTGTCTGATGACTATATTTTTTGTTCTATGTGGCAACATATGAAAACTAATATTAACAGGGAAAAAATTATGGAGGTAGGCTTCTACTATGACATATAAACTGACAGGCTCCTGTCAGACCTCTGTGGCAAGCAGCTGCTTGAGGGGGTATTTATTTTTTTATAGGCGCTCTTACTTAGCTAGCACAGATGGCTAATGTAGCAGAAACTGACGTCTCTTACCCTGAGAGTCGCGCTGAAAGGTCAGTTGTTATCGTGTGTGTGTTTTGTGCGAATACTGGCACAATTATATTTCCTAATAACAGTATTATTATTAGGTACATGGGAATTTACTGCTTTAATTTATTTTTGTTTGAATGTTTGCAAAAAACTGTAGTTGAACACCATGAATAATTTGTCTGTGGTTTTTAAAAACGGCTGTTGAGGTCCACATTGAACGTCTATCGTAATAAATTACATATCAAATAGAAGCAAATTCAACAATAATCTCCAGGCAGGAACATTTCAAAGCTTTAGCAATATATAGCAGTTGTTTACGCTACTTTACAATATAATTAAAATAGCGAAAAGTTTAAAATTCCGGAAGAAAAAATTTATTTCAATTTCTTACCAATGAAATGTCATTCCTATTATCCATTTTGCATGAATATGCTATGTAGGAGCTAACGTTTTTGCATAATCTCTCGTTCGTTAACATAGACAAGGCACGCTTACGAGTAAGAGCAATATAGCGACGTCGTTGTTTTCAATTGATAAGAAGAGAGGGGGATACCCTACCTCCATGGGAAAAAATATGCTTGTAATAACTAAATTTTAACACGACAGTGCATGTAAAATCAGATAATTATACATTTCAGTTATTAAATCATAGTGTGAATTTGATTTGAAATAGAATCGTAAATTTCATTTACAACACGAGAAAAAAAATACGCAAAAAAAATGGAAAACTTTACTTTTCATTGCTATCCTACTGTTTTTCAAATACTTAACTAGTATTAGATCTATTCTTCCATTGGCTAAAACTTTACATGCACAGAAAATAATTTATTCCTACTGGGAGATGGAAACTGAACCCTCCTCTTAAACCTTTTACACAAATGTCAACAAAAAAGCAATAAATGGCAATATTGGTTGTCAGTGATTTGCAATCCAAAATTACATTTGTAAATAATACGAATACATCAGTAGCCAATACTTTTTATTACTCAAAAACATCTGACAACATAACATTATTTTATGTGTGTGGTTTTTCTTTGGAAATTTACAGGAAATGAAAATATGCGTAGGTACATTATTTTGACCAAATATAACTTTAGCCTATAAGGAATGTTATAATTCAGTATGAATATGAACAACTGGATTATTTGGTTCATTAGGTTTAATGAAAACACCTTCAGCAACTTTCCAATAACATGTGCTATCAGAATAGGAAACTGCACAAACCTCTCTCTGACCATGAATAGGGCGTCCGTAGGAATGGCCTGATAGAGCCAGCCACCTGCCAAAGAGAAAACATTAGTTTGGGCTACTCAATAGCTTCAACATGCTAATTATGGCAGCTTTTTCTTTTTGATTACTGAATTTCTAAAATTACAAATATTCAGAAGCAGTGAAGGATCTGTTATTTCTTGTTAATCATACAGATGCAAATAGTTATTGACATATTTAAAAAATATTAAATTGGTATAAATTAACAAAAAAAATCATTTTTTTGTTGCAAGATTCTACTTTTTCATACAATCCCTTTGCCCTGATTAATATAAAAACACAAATTATCACATTCAATTATATTAGATGGCTGAGAACATCATATTTTCTACATAAATTATAATGTAATATTAATACCACCTCTAAAAGGACTACTAAATTTCAAACATAACATGTACGCAGTTTTTAATTAAGTAGGCCACAAAACTACCCATAAAGCAGGGGTGTCAAACTCAATCTTGTAAAGTGCCAATTTTTCTTTCAAAGTATATCAGCGGGCTGGGATTCAATTAAACACTAATTTTATATATAAAAAACCTTTTATTTAAATTTAAAGTATACATCAAAATTAAAATGGCATTGTCATAATGGTTATAAACAGCGTATTTCAGCTTCTTTTCTGTAATCTGTATCTATGTATTCAATGTATAAAAAAACTATACATGAAATTAGTGTATTATTGAGGTCGTGGGCCGCTTCTAAATGCCCTGGGGGCGCTCCTGGCCCACGGGCATTTAGAAAATCTTTGACACGCCTGCCATAAAGGATGTATGATAAGTACAAAAACAAAATAAGAAAAAGAAATATTAAAAAAGTGTAAAATGAATGACGCAAAATATAGCATGATATGTTTCTATTTACTTCAGGATAAGGTTCTAAAGTTCACTTTTCTTTTGCTCAACACAGTAAAATAAACAATAAAAACAGGAAGGCCTCAAGTTTTATTCCACTATTTTCAGGTAAGACCCGGGAAGATTTAAAAGTTACACAAAATAAAAATTATCATATCGAAAGTATGATTCCTGATTTCTCTTCAGGAAATAAAGTTGAAAAAAATTATGAAAAGAATGTGTTAACAGGTAATAAAATGTTGAGCAAAGATATTGTATTATGGATAAAGTATTGTAGAATGATAGAGGATGGCATATATCTGTGCTATGTTTTGTCCATTAAAATTTACATAAAGAAATGAAACAATTTCCCTACTTAAAATATTATATTGCTAATAATATCATATATTCAATTTTAGTTGTGAATTTGTTTTACTAATGCTAAAAAGAATAAAATACATAATTTGAATACGTTTCGAAATACTTAAAAACTAGAGTCATAGTATTTCAGTTTTAATTTGTTTTAAATTATTAATGGATTTCTTGTTAAAGAAAGCACCTACCATATTATTAATTCACCCAGTTAATTACAATTACAGGTTACAATGCTTATTGTAGCACTTGGATAATTCCCTTTAAACATGATTGTATTAAGTCTCATGGAATTTATACCAAAGTATGATTAATAACGACCTGCTCAAGCTGTGCATTCAATATTTTAAAAATACCTAGAACTGAAATATGAGGACAATCATTCATCGGGGAAGTCTTTAATCCAGGGACTGCTCTAGGAAAACGGGGATGTATGGTCACCCTACCTTATAATCAGGCCCAATGACATCTTACCACTCACTATCATTCCTGTGTACACTAGCAAAAGAGCAGTCATCTACTTTGGCATTTTAGAACATTGTTAAATATAACTCAGCCCTGTAATACAACTCCCTTTCCTTCACATTCCATTTCCTTTAAAGTGTTATGACCAAAAAACATATACAGCAGTAACATTCAAGAATTAAAAGAAACATATATATAAAATAAAAATTTATTTTATGGATCTTCTGAAATTAGAGGTTGCTTATGTTCACAGTCACCTTAAATTAGGCATATATGATATTTATAGTCCCAGCTGTGTACACACATATACACTATCTGATTAAAAGTATCCAGACACCCCTTCTGAGTAAATTCACTCATATATGCCACAGCCATGGTCCAAACAGGTACAAAATGATGCACATGGCCTGGCAAACTTCATAGACATGCATGAACAGGAAAATGGGCCATATGGCAGAGCTCAGTGACTTTCAATGTGGCACAGTCATAGGATGCCAGAGACTGCTCTAGGAAAACAGGGACGTGTGGTCACTCTACCTTATAATCAGGCCCAATGACACCTTCCTTCTCACTATCATTCCTGTGTACACTAGCAAAACACATTGTGCCTGAGCTGCCACAGCATTCAGATGCATCTATAATCTCTTGTGGAGAAATGGTTTAGGGAAGAATCAGTCGGTAGTGTGCCAGGATCATAATCTGCAGTTCCCAGTTTCAGATCCCAGCTAGGCAAGTGTGGAGATCTTCTCTGCCAAACTCCCTGCATTGCCCACAGTGAATAGGGATAACTGCTGGGCTTGGAAAGGCTGCCATTTGTCAGATGAGATGTTAAGCCATAACTCCTTGTGCGGGAGACCACACCCCAGGCACATTAAAGAACATACTGTATGGCTTTGATGGGAGGCTAACATCCTTTTTCCAACAGCTGTCCAGTGGGTCCCCCTCACCCAACCACCCCTGAAACTTGGACATTTGTCCCAACCATTTGAAATTCAGATAGTGATACTAATTATTTTTTATCTTTAGAAAAATAAATAAAAGTTGACATCCCATTTTCTAAATAGCTGAGATTCGGCACAATTCATCACAGGGCTGGGGTGGCACGAGCCGTTCCACGATATCTGACATTTATGTGCAAAAAAAAAAAATCGAATGATTAGCTGCCCGTAGTTCATTGAATTTAATACATATTGTTTATACCTCGTATCGTCAAGACAGCATATTATAATTTTTCGTTATTTCCTACAAAAATATTTTTTTTCCTTTTATCGACAGACAATTAGCCCCCCCCCCCCCCCCCCTGCACCACGCATGCCATAAAACAGCTTTGGGGTGCAATTTCCAACTTTTCATATTACTTTTACAAACCATGCCGTTACAAAATAAAATTCTGTTACATAGGTATCTTTTTCTTTGGGCAGGAGTTCATAATTTGTACATTGTATTGAAATATTATGTTTATAAACCGTGGGATTGTTTAAGATCAACATGAGGACAGGAGCGTACATCATCACTTTGTTTCCTATCAATCGAGCAAGAACTGACTCAAAAAATTAATTTTGATAACGATTTTGCCAACGAAAAAGTAGGAAAAATTAAAATACTTTAAAAAATAATTAATTGCAAATTCTTTGGCAATTATTTATGTGCAATTAATATTTATTCATGTAACTGTATTAAAATAATAAAATAAATAAATATCCCCTCAAGCAGCTGCTTGCCACAGAGGTCTGACAGGAACCTGTCAATGACAATAAATATATATAATATAAATAACGTGTGTATTTTTATCAATAACTAGGGTGGATAATTACAAATTTGCCAAGGGCACCAAAAGCCTAGCTACACTTCTGGATGGGACATTAGGTCATGGTCTCATGTGTGGGACAGGAGGCTACCATCTCTCTCCCAACAAGGATCCAGTGGGTTCCTCCCCCAAACCATCTCTGAGCCCTTGGGATCCTTGTGACCCTGCCATTTAGCCCATTGTGTGTAAAAAAAGTGCCACTCAGGAAAAATAGCCCAATAAATCACTGCACATGCTACACATGTTTGCAAGGTCACAATATCTGTTTATATCATATCTAGCTATGTAATTAGCAAGTGGAATAGTAATTCGAATATTAGTGCCTAATGATTAGTTTGTTTCAGTTTTGTGACTGAATATTTAAAGCATCTTATATTTGAAGGGTTTTGTGAATAAGAAATAAACTTATTTTTAAATTACCGAGATTAAAGTTTTGACTTTCATGAGCAGTATCATGAATAGAGTTTGCATTAAACTTTATTAAGAGCAGAATAAAATTTGGGCAACTGCATGAATTAAAGTTTAGACTCAACCAAATAATACAATCACAATTGGATTATTTTAAATCTTTTTGGTGCCTGGTGCCAGAATTACTATCCAGCTATGAATTTTTGACTTGGGAACTTCATAGCATAAACACACTTTCTCATAATGGGCCAACTGTGAAGCATGGCAATACTTCTGCATCTTGCCCAAGCAATGACTTTATTTTGAAACTAGAGGCCAAGCTAGGGGCAAAGCAAATTGATGCTTTATTAATTCAGAAAGCATGCATTTTTTAAAGCTCTTTACTAGATTGCAGAATTATACTGTAATGTTTCTAAGCTATTTCATAACATTGAAAGCATTTTTTTTTTCATTTTGTTTACACATTTGACAAAGACAGGATCAGTACATGTAGTAAGTAGTATGAATCAGGGGTTCTTTTTTTGTGTGTGTTTGGTTTGGACACTTCATCAACTTTTCATGTCTCTTTCTAATATACAGGGTGATTGTAAACTCTTTCAACAAAAAAAGAGGGGTTATAGTACACATCAAGACGACCAATTTTTGAAATGGAACCTAGGGTCGCATTCCACTCCTTCCACCAGAAAAGAGTACTTTCGAAAAACGCCACAGATGCACAAGTATTTACAACCAGTGCATGAAAAGCACAAGATGCAAATCAGGTGCATAGACGATTAAAAACAAACATTTAAAAACGCAGTCGAACCTGTTCATCAACATTACCGTGATACGTCACATGATAAGTGATGTATTCGTGAAGGACATGGAAGACTACACATAAGAGGAATTGGCAGATATGCATCTGATGTACGTCCAAGCAGGTGGTAATGACGTGAAGCACAAAGATTATACCATGAGAGATTTCCGAATCATCGTATTGTGACTTTCATGCACTGGTTGTAAATACTTGTGCATGCGTGGCATTTTTCAAAAGTGCTCTTTTCTGGCGGAAGGAGTGGAATGCGACCCTAGGTTCTATTGCAAAAATTGGTTGTCTTGATGTGTACTATCACCTCTTTTTTTTGTTGAAAGAGTTTACAATCACCCTGTATATTAGTTTACATTGGAATAAGTTTAATTTGTAAGTATGGAAATTTTTTCAAAAAATATCAGAATTCACTAATATCTTCTTCAATGATACTGTAAAAAACAGCATCTTATGCAATAAAAAATTGTCAGCAACATTTTTTTCTAACAGCAAAGGGTAGTATTGGATGGGCCAAAAACATGAAATATGCAATAAAAAATGTGAATTTTCTGAAATGGAAATTTGGGGAAAAGCTTCACAAAAGTTGTTAAAGAAACCATAGTTAGGCATTAAAACAAGAAACATTAATACTTGTAACATTGGATATACAGGAGATTTAAAGCATTCAACTTTGCTTTAGTGAAAAACAATTTTAAAATAATGACACAATGATTAGATTATCATTACCTTTTCAGTTGTTTCCAATTGTTCTAAAAAAATCAATTAAGAACAAAAAAAAGATATCTAAAAGATTTAAGGAAACTGCATCTTCTAGCTACAAAATTAAAACAATTTATCACCATTTAAAACCACTTACATATCAGTGTCTGCATGTTTCATTCGAACAGTTCCATCTCTCTCCCAAAAATCTGAACTGCAAATCACAGTCCAATGATCACCTACAAAGGAAAAAAGTGATTTAAATTTAGGACACAAACTTTATGAATTTAGGAAGTCATCCAAATATTTAACTTCCTATTATTTGATAAAAATGGTTCAAATCTCATTTAGATTAAAAAAAATTGTCACAATTTGCAGGCTAAAAAATATTGCAATGCATTAAATGCTTACCTGTGTCTCCTTCACCACTATCACCAAAAGCACTAACTTCTTGATTTCCAGATAAAGGTGAAGAGAAGTGATGACTGTGAAGATTTTTATGTGTAGCTAAATGTTCCAGTCTGATAGTAGCACCACAGTTAACTGGCTCTCTAGAAATGTAGAATAAGATTTACTAAATTAAGAATCAACAATTGTCATTTTTCTCATGCATATTGATTACTACCCATTTTCTAGCACTATTAACAAAAAAATATTCCATCAATATCTAAAATGTCATTCAATACAAAAATGAGTAACGTAAATGTTAATACTTTAATAAATATAAGAGATATATTTCTACACATGTAATTGAATAGGCTTTGAAAAAAAATTTCAGTTTAATTCAGTATGTGATAAAAAAAATAAAAAAATTAAATGCATAGACAAATAAAAGCTTTAACAAAGCAATATTTACGAACACCAATAACTAGAGTGCTGACTGAAAGATTAAAACTGGTTAAAACTAGTAACTAGGAATTTCTCTATATGGGGTGAGATGAAACAAAACCTTTATTATCTGATATTATTTAATAAATACATAAAGTATTGTGCAGTTACTTTCGCTGTATATTTTTTCCACTTAAAAATGGAATTCTCCATTTGAAAAATCTGAAACTCCCCTGCCAATTTTTACAATTGGAACACTATCCTTAATTTCAATCCCTTCAATCAAAGTTCAAAAATATTCCTGCACTTAATAAGATGGTAAGAAATATATTGAAGAGCCACAGAGAAGAAAACATTATGACCAACGCATCTTTATGCAAATCGAAGCAACTGCAGAATTACTATCCACCAGATTTAAATCCCATTGAAAATCTTTGAGATTCTGTTGTGCAGAGTTTTCGGCCTGTGTCTCACAGCGACAACTTTGAGAGAATTGTGGACAGCTCTGGAGGTTGCATGGATCGTCATACCTATGGAACATTTATACAAGCTTGTGGAGTCCTTGCCTCATTGTGTGGTGCCATTATCAGCTCCAGAGGGGGTCCAACATGTTACTAGGTTGCTATCCCTAATTCAATGGCACTTCAGTGTAGGAATCCCTCACTTAAGGCTGTTAATTGATTCTAGCAAAACAGAATGCTAAGTGAATCAGAACTAATGCAGAGAGAATGCAGTATTTCCCTTAAAATACCTGTTAATTAAGTAAGTTCCAACATTGCAATAAACTGTTTCAATAGTTACATTATTAGTAGCATGATTAAAAACATATTGCGCAGTATAACTCCAATTTTTACATTCCTTTATGAAATTTTCAGCTCTTTCCTGGTCTGCACTTGCATTTTCTCCCTAGACACACACAGTCATATCAGAATAATATGACCACCTACCATAGTATATGTATGGTCATATTATTCTGATGCAACTGTGTATATTGTGGAGGTTAGAGCTTGTTTTAAATCTATCGAACCACCCCTTACTAGTGGTAAATGGTTCTACAGATTTTTCAGGCTGAGCTTTATCTTTTAGATATTCATATAAGCTAATTTTGCATATAGGCCTTTTCTCAAATAATAGTTGAACTTAACAGAATTTTATGTTGGGTATTATCACAAATAAAAATATTTAGAAGTATCTCCATTTCAACCATAATAGTTGGCCTGGTTCTAGTCAATTTTGCTGCTTGCAGTGGAACAGCTAACTTTCCTGCTACTAAAAACTGATTAATTTTAATAATTTAATAATTGTACTGTTGAACCTGTAGTCCTAAATTATTGCACACATTGACTTGCTGTTCACCAGAATCAATTCTTTTCAAAACATCTAATTTAGTTTCTAAACTCAGACTTTTCCTTTCCTTCTCACCGATATTAAAAGTTGATCTCTTGCACTTTTATTACCATAATAAAGTATCACAGGAAAATGCCCTGTAGACAAGAAACACTTGAAATAATTAGTTGAAAAAAATATTGGTTGTCCTGAATAGGATTCAAATCCATGCCTCCCAGAAGCATGTGGAGCATCTTAACTGCTAGACCACCAGAAGCAAACCATTTCTTCAACAAAGTGACTTACTTATACACATTTTTACTTTTTTTACTTTTCTTTTAGTTACTTTTTTTTATAACTTTTTTCAACTACTTATTTCAAGTGCTTCCTGTCTACAGGATGTTTTCCTGTGATACTTTGTTACTGAATTACTTATATAGTGCTGCGAGTTCGGGTGACAAATATTAATACTATCATATGTGGCAGCTTGGCTGCCCAATTCCTGATAATAGATGGCACCACATGGCGAATCAAAAAACTTGCAGGAATGCTTATATGTCACTTTGTTGAAGAAATAGTTAGCTTCTGGTGGTCTAGTGGTTAGGAGACTTGGTACACTTTGGGGAGATGTGGGTTGAAATCCCACCCAGGAAAACCAATTGTTTTTCAACTAATTAATTCTTATTACCCATTGTCACAACTTAAAAAATGTACTAACTACTAATTATGTCAAGAAAACAGGCTAAAAAACACATTACATATGAACAAGGCCGGATCTATGGGGGACATCCCCCCTTCAGAATATGAATAAGGGAAAAAGAGGCAAAAATTATTGAACTTATTTATATTTCATGCATTTTTCAAGAAATTTTTAAAAACCCAAAAAATGGGGGGAGGGGAAATGATATACTGCATTGGAAATCAAATGCCTTGCCCTCCTTTTAGATTTTTTTGGTTCGATTGTGTTTCTTGCCCCCTCCCCTCAATTTTTTTCTAGATCTGAGTCTGCATGTGAAGCAATGCATACCAAAAATGTTTTTATGATTAAGGATTCAGTTCTGTGGTCAGATCTATAACTGTTATCTTATCAAATTGTCACAAGAGAGTTAAAACAAGGTTATAGCGAGTTGAGTCAGTGCGATAGTGAGATATAGTTATAATACAATGATAGTATTATAGCGAATTAGCACTCGTGAACAACATTATAACTAGGGAAATGGAATGCTAGTTTACTAATGTGTAACAAAAAAATTTTTACTTGAAACTAGAAAATGACTCTTATTTTGCAATTTTTTTTCTCAGTCCATACTTTGAGAAAAGCCTGGGCTTTTCACCAACTGTGCTGTGTCATACAAACAAGTTAACTCTCGAATATTTTTTAAAAATAACCAATCAACCAAAATAGGTCATTATAAACCCAATTAACCCTCCAAGCATTACACTTCTATTCTTCTGTTGGGCTCTTAAAGGCCATAGTAATACATAAGCAATGGCTGGTGTGGCAAGGCAAGCACATCAGTAACACTATGGGGCCACATAGCTGTGGCAGGGAAAATCCATCCCAGCCACCTGGAGGGTTAAACAGAATTATTAATTTTACAAAAATAACAAATTTAAACAAATTTACAAGCATACTGATTTTAATAAGACTTTGTCACTGTGCTATAGTAAAAGAAAGATCAGGCTATGCAATTAAGGCTCAATTTTGGAAACCTGATGAATAAAAAATGTTAAATTATATATTAATCAAAAGTAAACTTCTTCCCAAATAATATTTACCTGAAATTCGATTTTTATCTCTCTTAATGATTCTTTTTAGTGTGATATATTTATAAACATGGTCCAACATCATACAAGATGACTTGGATTGCTCTCATTAATGGGATTTTTTGTCCTGTTTATGAAGTGAAAAAGCACTTCTTGGCAGTCTTTTTTGCTGAACATTATGAATTGTTTCTTTAGGTGTTGAATTTTGAAAACCTTGGCTAGTGCCAAAAAGTTAGTGCACCAAAGCAAAAAAAAAACAAAGTCTGTATTGTCAGAGTGACACAACCAAGACATTGAGGAGGATAAAATATTATAAATCTATTCGATATAAAATTTAAAAACTCATAATTCTTTCAAAATATTAAACTTTTCCAAGGGGGGAGGGAATGTTAAAAAACACTTGTCAAAATTGCCCTTCCACATAAGGACTGATTTTCATATCAAGAAAGTCCTTGTTGCTTCTGTATTCAAGATCTCATTCAATTCCAGGAAACAATATCAGATAATTTTTTTTTACTGGAAAATAAAGAAATAATAAAATAAAAATTACATATAACCTAACAAGATGTAAATATCTGCAGCAACAAGTTATAAGAAGGCTATTCAATGTACCATATCTCAAAATATTCGATAATAATCAATCAAACAAAGATCAATAATTTACAGAAATAAACCTACCGAAAATGAAAACTAAGTTCCAATTAAAAAATAGTAAATAAAATGCTAACTATGAATGGAGATGATATCCAATGTGTGGGGAGGAAGTATTTGGATAAAACCAACCATATAAATTGCCACCATGCAGCCACTTCACAGACAGCGCTCTCAGGTGTGAGCAAGGAATTAGTAACTACTGAGTCTTCCCCTGCAGTGATGTCATGACACTGCATGCTGGAAAAAGCTCTGGCTAAAAAGGCTCTTTTCAGTTATAGTTTCGATTTCAATAGCATAAACAATACATAGAATGTTGGGACAAATGATATAAATGATAAAAATAATTCTAGGAATAATGGAATAGGCTTAAGGCAGAAAAAGAGTGCAAAACAGGAAAACAACAGAGGTACATACTTCATAATTACTTCCAAAATCTTCTGTTTTTAAAAAATTTCAGTTTTTTGTTGATTTTCAAGAGATTTTTTAAACTTAAAGGAAAAATTTGTTGATAATTCAAATCAAACTTGTGAGCATAAATCAGGGGGTTGCTTCATTGCTTCAGTGTAGAGTAACATTAACAAACAAATCAGCAGTGCTGTATATCACTTCTAAGAAATGGCGATCAGATGGACTTAACAAATTATTTATATCATAGTTGAAAAAAATACATATCAAATGGAAATAGAAAGTAATATTTTCCAATTAATAATGTAATTTTATAAGATACACGTAAGAAAATTTTCACATCACATTTTTTTAAAATCAAAGTTTCATGTATTGTATTAAAAACTGATATACGTGTCATCAGTCTCCCATTATGGATTCTGTCAATTTATATACAAGACATGTGCCCTGGTAGGGTTAATAGCAGTTGGAATGTAAAATTACTCATTAATAATTCCATTCCTTATTTCTGTTGAATCCAACTGCTTTTAATACATACACTAATGTATGAGATGTTATAGTGTTTCTCAAAAGGTGAGACCTAAAGACTAAGTGGGACACAGTCTTAAAAAATAAAGGACTAAGTGGGATACAAAGTCTTTAAAATAATTATTATGCATTCAGAGGAAATACCATTTGATTTTTCACTTATATCATTCCTACATTTTTAAATTGAGCACTTACCTTTGTATTATTTCAAAAATTTATAACAAATATTTTTCAATTTCAAAATTATACCAAAATAATTTATTTTCAGCAAAATTACTGCAGTATTTAACAATCTTAAAATTTACATTTATGACTAATGTAATATTAAAATACCTGTATTACACAAAATAAACTTTTAGAAAATAAAAGTGTTTTGTTTCATTTTGGCAAGACAAAGGTTTTTTTTTACTAAATAGCTGGTGGAATTCATGATGCAAAAGGTTAAGAACCACTGATTCATATATTCGGGATGTATGAGACACCACACTGTCAAATTTATAGTTTGAGTAAAAAAGTAAATTACCCTGCTACAGCTACTTATCACAATGGTCTGACAGTAGCTTGTCAATTTAATATGATACAGAGAAGATCTGTTAAAACATTATGAAAGTTTGGATATATAACAATAAAATGGCAGCCATAAGATTTCCCCTCAAAAAATAATTAAAACTTTAATTATAAGTATTTCTTTGGGACATTTAATAAATTAAGTATGTTTTAGAAGTTTGTATCAGTAAATATTTAAATATATGTCAATATTGTATGAGTTTCATAGCAGTGCACTACTAATGTTAAACATTTCAGCTTTCATAACTCTTTAAATACAAGCTATTACTACTGAAAAATCAAGATTTATATAGATTTGATTGAGATCTTTATCTTCAGTCATATTTTCCCACAAAAAGATTATTTTAGAAGATACAGAGTTTCAAAGTTAGTTTCCTATTGACATAAAATGGTGTTGTGCTTAACTTTTGCACACCAGTGTATTTAGCTAACTAGAATAATCAGGAAATAAATTTGATATTTAAATAGAAACAAACATGAAATTTATCTCCTGGTTATTAGTGACAGTAGTCAGCTAAATAACTAACTTTCTGAGCAAAAAGGTCCTTTTAATTGTATAAAGCAAAGGAAATCTAATACAAAATAATACAAATTCACTGAGTAAACAATCAGGTAAATAACAGTCATGCAAATTCTCCTACATTCCCTCACAGAATTGATCTCAGGATATCCTGGCAACAACACCACTTGCTCTAATTATATTAATGCCACAAAAGAAATAAAATTCTAATATTTCCAGTTGTTTATTATAAACAGGCTTTATATCAATTAAATGTGATGAACATTACACCCTGAGACTTTATTATGGAATATTGAAAAGGCAGGTGTGAGGCACACCGTTTTCAGTCAGCCAGTTAATTAGAAGAGCAACTGGCATATACACTGGACAGAAATAATGGAAACAGTTCCATGTTATCTCAATATCATGTGACCCTCATAACATGATAACTCATGACCCTGATTGCTGCGGCTGTGATGTTATTGAGCATGTTGAGACATAAATATCTTGGACTTTACATGGATACAACCTTCCAATGGAATACACATATTCAAAAGTTAGCAGGGAAATTGCATCTATGTGTATCTAAACTTTATAAATTACAATTTGCTGCAAGCACACATACATGTATTGTGGTTTACAAAGTTATCTGTGAATCTATATTGACTTATGGTTTGACAATATACATCTCAACTAAGCTCATAAATATAAAGTAAATAAAAACTATTCAATCACCCATTGCTAAAAATATAATCCCATACAACTTAAGAAATTCATTTCATTATAGCACAGAAAGACTAAATTATCTAGGCATACTTTTTTTCATAACCTTTACAAATACCAAATCACATTAAAATTTTTTTGAAAATCAACATAAATCTAAAATCTCTCATGGAAAAACACAAGGTTACAATCCAAATAATTATTTCCAACTTCCAAAAGTATTAAACAATTATGGGAAATGTACGAGAACATATACAATACCTTACATGTTCAATTACCAATGAAAATTATTTTATTAAACAAATTTAAAGAAATCCAAAATAAGACTAAAATCAATATAAAAATTTTAACCACCACAATGGAGCTTCCATAGAAATTTCATATAATTAAGTATTCGATGACATTGTTTTAAACTACATCTATGTATTTTCATGTAATGTTGTTATTCTTCTCTCCTGCAGATAAGCAGATGCTTTGTGGGTCATTTGTTTAAACTTTTGTATAACTAACATGAATATGAATAAAGGTTATTATTAGTATTAAAAGTAGAAAATCACATTCAGAGCTCAATAAATTCTTCAAAGTGATTTTTAATGAAAGATAAATTAAAGAAAGATCTCAACCAAATCTATCTAGATCTCGATTTTAAACAATATTTGTACAACATTCAAAGAGTTATGAACACTGGAATATTTAACAGCTTACAAAAAAAATTTAATTAACATTAAAACAAACACTCCACTAGAGTTAACTGTGATCTATGATCTCTTACCCTGTTTTAAATTTTGGAGTCATTTTTCTGCAGCCTGTAAATTTTCCAGCATTCATAACTCTTTGAATACTGAACAAATATTATTTAAAATCGAGATTTAGATAAATTAAAAATCTCAAATCTATCTTTAGGCACATTTTTCATAAAAAAAACATATTGTGGAAGATTTTGAGCTCTGCATGTGATTTTCTATTGAGGTAACATGAAACTGTTTCCATTTCTCTCCAGTACCTGTAGCATCAGAGTTTAGAAAGTAGCTTATCACACTTCCTAATTTGTTTCCTATTTACATATTGTAAAGGCTATTTAGACAAATTGTATAATTAGAATCCAATGCACAAGAAATCATATATACAAAGAGAAAAGTTGCTTTAATCATCTGCATAAATGAAATATTATTCCTAATAAGAAAACAATGAGACAATTTCTCACTATTATATTTCATGAAATAAAAAGGTTTCAGAGCTTTTTCTTTTCTTGTCACCCTACTTAATTGATAAAAGTTACAAGTAGTTTCTAAGTGTTAAATAATGCAATACATGAGGAGCTATAAAAATATAATGCGAAATGCATATTTCAGCATTAGCAAATTGGTATTTAAAAAATTCCTGAGAGCTTATCTTAAATAAATATGTTATTACCTGAAAATGCATTTGTTAACAGATATTGAATGCTTTAGTTTTGCCACTTTAGGTTTAAGAATTAAAAGCTGCTGTTCTTGCTTCTAAGAATAGTAACTTGTTTTCATCAACATTACTACAAAAAAATTACTCGAATGACTTATAAATGCATAATATAGAATAAACAAGTTTATAACATACCCTCTTTTGCAAATTTTACCACTCTTTCCTTTAATGACCCAATGACTATTCACATCATCTTGATTATCCACAGCAGTTACTGACTAAAAATTATATAAAATAGATTAAAATTTTAAATTTAAATTTTTTTTAACAAACTAAAACTGTTTTGCAATTAATTTCAAATATACATAGTTAAATTAAGATTACCTTACAATTATTTTGTGCTGTAAATTTTGAATGTTAAGTACTATTGATGAGAAAAACACTTAGTTCAGTTTTCTAATAGCATGGAAAACTTGACAATCAAAGTTCTTAACAAGCACACAAAATCTTTTGCAAGTCAAAATATATTTTATGGTTTGGCCCAGCCTTGAATTTTCCATCATTAGGGCATAGCAAAAAAGAAAAAACTTTTTTTTTTTGCATTCTGGATGCAGCTCTGCTTGCTTCAGTCATTTTTGTAAAAACACACCAGAAATATAAACCACCAGAATATAATTCTAGTAATAGTTCAGAAGCTTGCCAAAATGCTTTGAAACAAAATGTAGGCTCTTACTGTCAAAAATGCTAATCAAGTGGGTGTATGATTCTGGGAATTTTTTAATCTCTACTTCCTCTCCTGTTGTGCCATTAGGAAAAACATACAAAGGCAAGCTCCAGAATTACTACCATACTGACCAGTGCAAAATCACATACAAAACCAGTTTCTGTGTTTGTGAAAACTGATGAAAGGGTACAAATGTTTCTAGCAATATAGTAGGGATGAAAAATTTAAGGAATGGACACAACTATAAGATATATTTTCATATAAAATAAATTGTGTTTGCTCAGATCCTTAACTGGAAACTTTTTTGCACTATCAGAGAAAGATATTTTTCTCTTTACATTAGTCTACAATATGGTACCTCATTACCAACAACACTGAAATGCAAGATTTCCATTTCTGTTAACAATGAGGGCCAGAATTTGCTACAGCATGTTGAACTTCTGTATTGGTGGAATGTGTGCCAGATCACTAACGGAGATCATACAGAATACTTATCACCATCTTACATGTGGAATAAAAAGC
>JAWZYU010000584.1:0-99000 GCA_038380435.1 Ryuthela nishihirai
CCAAGACTACCTAATGTTGAATTGCATGATCAGAGAGCAAAGCTAAGAAACTCGTCAGAAAAGAACTTTTTCAGATTCTACGTAAGAACCGTATCGGGTATGAGATAGATCACCCAAGTCAGCTTCGACATTCGTGTCTTGCATATCTGTTGATGTCCATTTCGCAGAAGCCGTGAGAAACATTCATTTAAGCGATATCGCCAAACTTTTTGTGGAAGAGTCAGTAGTTGAAGATAATTATTCCTACATGTCTGAATGGAACTTTATTATGTTACTAAACGAAGTGTACGGCGAACTGGTACGCGCCTCTGAATATGTACTAAATAAATGCTAATAATGTTACTAAATAAATAGTGTTCTATATCTGATTTTTCGTCATTGTGATTTCTTAATGCAGTTAATATTAAAGTTGAAAGGTTTACAACGACCTGAAGCCTAAACCATTTGCAAACTAGTTAAACAAAGTAGAATAAGACTGACATTCTCTATCACACATTCTATTTTGAAAAATAACCGCAGGAAGAAAGTGAGGCCAGTGTCGACTAATTTTCCCGGTACAGAAATCTCAGTGTAAATAGCCAGAGAAGTTTTGAAATGTGCTACAGTACTGCGATGCGACTGACATTCTCTATCACACATTCTATTTTGAAAAATAACCGCAGGAAGAAAGTGAGGCCAGTGTCGACTAATTTTCCCGGCACAGAAATCTCAGTGTAAATAGTCAGAGAAGTTTTAAAATGTGCTACAGTACTGCGATGCGACTGACATTCTCTATCACACATTCTATTTTGAAAAATAACCTCAGGAAGAAAGTGAGGCCAGTGTCGACTAATTTTCCCGGTACAGAAATCTCAGTGTAAATAGTCAGAGAAGTTTTAAAATGTGCTACAGTACTGCGATGCGACTGACATTCTCTATCACACATTCTATTTTGAAAAATAACCGCAGGAAGAAAGTGAGGCCAGTGTCGACTAATTTTCCCGGCACAGAAATCTCAGTGTAAATAGTCAGAGAAGTTTTAAAATGTGCTACAGTACTGCGATGCGACTGACATTCTCTATCACACATTCTATTTTGAAAAATAACCGCAGGAAGAAAGTGAGGCCAGTGTCGACTAATTTTCCCGGCACAGAAATCTCAGTGTAAATAGCCAGAGAAGTTTTAAAATGTGCTACAGTACTGCCAAAGTTTTTTCCACGATATGTCTTGCGGGGGGGGGGGGGGGGGGGGGGGGGTACACTTGGATCTTTTTTAGCTTCAAATGTCATTTAGAATAGTAATTATGGGTAAACTTCGATTCCAAAACACTGTTACCTTTGTACGTTCCTGCAAGAGAAATGAAAGTTCCTTGGTTCACAGGAAATATGAAACTTAAATTTTCTTCCAACGTGAACAAAAAATAAATACAAAATATTTCTTAGAAGTGTGTTATAAATAATAATAACCCTCTAGAGTATGACTCGTTTGCGGTTGTAATTTTCCATACAATATTTCACTCACGATATGCAAGTGTTCGCAGTAAAGTCTTATAACACAATTTTACTAATAGTGCAATCCATATGGTTTTCAAACACTACATCTGGTCAATAGTAAAGATTTAATATAATAAGTCAGAGAAATAAAGTGGTTAAATTAGAAAACAGTTTCGCCTAATTAGCATTCTTTCTAAAAATGAGACCTTGCAAATTTAAAATGTTGCTTATCATTTTCGAAATGTTCCAAAATTCGAGACTAGAAGACGCTATTTTCACCTTGCCTCAAATCTTGACCAATTGCAGGGTGTATACTTTCATTATTAACTCCTTTGCCGAGAAAATGATCATCATTTTGCATCCCAGTGCGATAACAAAATATTTTTGAAGTATGGCGGTGCATTTTCTAATCTGTAAATACTTTTATTCGCCGATATAAAGTTTAGATCCCGGTAATCCTGCATTACCTAAAATAATTTGTAAAAGAATAACCAGTTAAGATTTAGAGCGTATATATCACCATGAATTATTTGTACACGGTTTTATCCGAGGACCAAAACAAAGATTGTCAAAATAATCATAACTCCATGCAGGGGTAAGGTAATTCTGGATATTAAACATTCAAGTGACTTGGTACCCCAGTACATTTGAGGATAGTACAAATATATTTACAGGAATTGTATAATACATATAAACAAGTTAGACCGTCAAACATGTAATATGATAAAAAACATAGCACACTTAGGGGAAAGAAGGTTTAAGACGACAGAGAGTAAATAAACGAACAGGGAAAAAGGATAATCCAGATAAAGATGGGGTATAGAAGATATCTTTGATCAAACGTTTCAATCTAGTTTCTGAATGTAAAGAAGTGATATCGCTCGATATAGTTTGCATGAAAGTCAAAAGAAATTTAGCCACACTTAGCTTATAACAAGGCTTCCTGATTTTTATCAGAATATATGTTATTACTACTCAGAAATAACCATCCAGGGCTATCTAGAGTGAAAAGCCGCAAACCCCATAATTCTGGGTAAAACATTCAGGACTTGGGTTTTTCAAATTCTCCCCTGTGAAGGGACGCACAATAGCAGCGACTTTCAAGGCTACCGCCCGGACACGTGACCGAGGACGGCTCCAATTTTTTTGACTTTAATACGCTTGGTAAAAATCAGATGTGAAACACACAGACAATTATACCGTTGTTTTAAACTGACTTTACTGTTAACCGCTGAAAGCACAGACAGCGACCAAGACCTCAGCCATAATACCTTAGAGTGTGCCCTTGGCTGTTCATACATTTCATAGGCATCTATAGGCGTACGAGACATATTACTCATCAGAGAATGTATATTAACATTCCTTTGATCAGCAGAGAGTGAATATAGCGTTTGTACATGGTTGCTCTTTGATTTTAATCACCAGGAAGTGTATATGGTGTTTGTATATTAATGTCGCTTTCATTAAAATCAGGAGAGGTTGTATATCCCAATATGGACTTTGACTGCTTTTTTCAGTTTCCACTACCACCTAAGAATATGGAAGTTGGTTTCGTGTGTGAACAGTTGTTTACCCTCATATCGACCCATGACGCATCCTAGAAAAACGCGCTGTGGATGGGTTTGAGGTACCCCTGGGGTGGTGTATTGTAGAATGCGCGCCGTTAAAGTTACACGGGATGTGTTTTTATAAAGATCCTTTAACCCCTTGGGTGGTATATTGCAGGAAAGCGCTCCATCTCGGAGATCACGCCACCCTTGGCGCCAGCCCCTGTTGTGGTGAAAACGTCCCATCTTCGATGTCTAAATTTTTTTGTAAGATCCGATTCTAAGGATTTTCGAAAAATAGCACGCACGATTTCCGTCGTGAAGGCGCTTTGCGATTTTCAAGTGGAAACCTTTTCAAGTCAGCTTTCATAAACAGGAGGATAACGCCTATGTGTATTTCCTTTTTTCTTCACGGAAGTAAACTACTAGCGACAATTGGCATCTTACATTTTATCAAGTTTTTTCCCTATAAGAAGGGAGACAGTTTCTTCAAGAATTTCCCCTCCTCGTGGCTCATGGCAGCACGTCCCCCGTTGCCATCAAACGTTTGAAAGGCTGCAGCCATCCAAGGTCCCCGCGGCCTTTCGTCTGCGCAAACGCGTCGCAGTAGCCACCGAGCGAGGCACAAGGTGTGAGCGAACCGCACGGCGCACGCGGCAGCGAAAGAAAATCTACGCAAAACCAAAAATTTTTTCGAGTGTTGAATTTTAATACGTTGGTTAATGAAGGCAGCGACAAAATATCTTTAAACATTAATTAGTAAGTCTGTCAATTTTTTCGGTATTCTAAATGAAACCACCTTGTTTGGTACTCATCAAAAATAGTATCGCCATTGACCTACGGAGAGAGAAACCAGGTAAAAAGGACTCAGTGTCCTCAGTTTTAAACTTTGACTATCATTTACCGTGAATGTTAAAATAAATGTTTTGAAAGTTACTATTTTATCTCAATATTAGCAATTTACATGTCTGATTTGAAAATTTTACTTACGCGCATGGATAGCAGTTTTATTTACAGTATAAAGTGCAGCGAAGCAATTACACCTCGGCCAGAACTTTCTGTAACATCGTCTTCGATTGTTTTTCAAAATCGTTAAATCGAATAATTATGTCTTTTCCTGATTGAGCTGTTAGTAGGTAAACGTGTTTTACACCGTGTTAGTAGAGCCCAAACACCTGACAGTATATTAATTTCCTTGGTAACGTTTGATTTTAACGATCAGAGAGTGTATTATCATCTAAATATTTAACCAGAGAGCCTTTGCTTTTTTCAGTTCAACTTTAGTGTATCACATTATAAACGATTTCGTACAAAGATATGTGCACTCCATTGCCTCATTTAAATCTATCGAGATAGCGACCCGTGAAAAAACACGCTGTGAATGGGTTTGAGAAAGATTTTTTAGTCCCTGGGGTGGTATGTTACAGGGAAATACCTATTTGCCTCGCCTGCCTAACATGAATTAAAATTTTAACCTATGCATTGGTCTCGTGATTCTGACGGAAAAATCAATTAGTCTTTCAAAATATAGAGCCCTCTATTACCCAATGTACATGACAGTGGGGAAAAATCAGTTTTATTAACACCATAATCAATACGTTTTGAGATCATTGTCAAACCTCATAACATAAGAATGAAAGAAACATAACAATAAGACATAAAGAAATCTTTTTTTAAAATTAATTATGAAATCGATACTCGCACAAAACGTAGAAAATCTGTTATAGTGATCATGCGTTGCACGATTATAGTGTCTAAATATACTTTTTGAGTCATATTGTTAATGGGTTAATTATATGTCAGTGTTAAGTTGGCACTGTTGCTTTAAAATACTTTATGTTTTCTTAATATCTCCACAAATGCGCTTTGGCTCCTGAGGAGTTTTACACTTTAAAAATTGTCTATTTACTTTCGAAAAACATTTATTCCTTTTGTTATTATAAGTCCCGTCATGTTTTCGCTAGGAGGTAGTTCTTTCCGGTCATTCGTTTATTACGCCGGGGTCCTAAGTATGACACCATTAAACATATTTTACTTGAGTGTTCTGCTTTCAACCTTGAAAGGAGTTTTTATTTTGCGCACCTTTCAGGAGGACATGTTTTCCAATGACTGTTTTTTAACTTGTTATTTTGGCGTTGGATTTCCTGTATTTTTATTATATATACCCAATACTTTATCTTTTTCGTTTTAATGCTTCCACCTGTTGTATTTTAACTAGACTTTTGCTTCGGGACCGAAGTTTTATGGTACCTCTATATCAGACGTGTTATGGTGAAAAACTATTTGTCTCCCCTGCGAAATAGGAATTAAATCAAAACTGGAAATTTACCCGTATGCATTCCCTATGCCATGGTCTCGTAAGGAATGATTCTGCAGGGTAAAAGCAGCCTCTTTTTCAAACCGTAGACCACACTATTTCGGAAGTTGCAGTGGGGGATTAAAATCTTTTCAGTAATGCAATTCACCG
Organism: Ryuthela nishihirai; assembly: GCA_038380435.1. Taxonomy (NCBI): domain Eukaryota; kingdom Metazoa; phylum Arthropoda; class Arachnida; order Araneae; family Heptathelidae; genus Ryuthela; species Ryuthela nishihirai. The sequence goes on from JAWZYU010000584.1 coordinate 5,487, forward strand.
GAAAAGTCAGTTTTATTACGTAGGGTGCATAGGTGTGACACTGTTAAACATATTTTACTTGATTGTCCTGTTTTTAATCTTGAACGGAGTTTCTATTTCGCGTACCTGACATTCGGTCGGGCTTTTTTTCCCAAAGACTCCTTTATGCCTTTTTTACTTTATTTGCATTTTATCTTTTTCGGATTAATGTTTCCATCTTTTGCATTTTAGCTATGACTTTTTGTCCTTTGCATCTCTTTTGAAACATTATGTGAACCTGTTAATCGTTCTAAAAGCCTGATTGCGAATTAATATTTTTCGTAAAACGCGTAAGTATGTTCCACTTTTGTTCTATATGTTTGTTTCAAATTTAATAAAAACCTTCTTCTTCTTGAGATATCCAAAAATGTCCTTGTCTGATGTTTTAACTCGATTTTTGAAGTTTGTTGATATGTGTTTGCAAGTGTATGCCGAGTGTAGGTGCGCCTTCAGCATTCTTCCCCTTGCCCCCGAAGGGCGTGCTCTCCTAGCTAAGTAACAGTCGACGTGCTCGACCTGTTATCACGGCAGGACCTCCCTCAAAGCAACTCTCCCACAGTGGATAATGTTTCACCCCTCTTAGAACAAGCTTTCTGTCACATACCCTATTGCGGGGCTGAAGCGAACATCTTCTAAACGTGGGTGACCAGGCTATTCAGAGACACGGCTCCTCCTTGGGTGTTACGTGGCATCTATCACCTTTATTGTCACATTTACGAGTTGAACAACGCAACTCTTACTTCAGGACCCCAAAGGACATTGTCACCCTCCCTATTATTAGGCTTACCTGTCTAAGGAGCAGGTAACACGTCTTGTGTAATTATTTTGTCAACAGAGCCACCCTCGAAGCAATTCGTCCACAGCGACTATTCAGAGACACGCTTCCTTCAAGAGCATTGTCGTAGGGAGCTGTTACATTTCCTAAGTACAATACCCCTTCCCAATACTTCTCAAAGCACCTCGCTCTTGAAAGAGGGGACCTACCAGAATAGGAATGACATGCAATAAACAATGAGAGCGGTAGAACCTTGACCGTTAGCATAACTTTCAATACTAACATTTTCACTGATGCTATTGCGTTTAGAGAACACTTGTGCGAAGCGTTCGTGGGAAACCAATCTCTTCAGTGCCAATTAAGGGGGAAAAAGGGGGTCCTCCAATAAATTTCGTAGACCCATCCTAGGATGTTCATCGACGGTGGAATCCAAGTTAGGTCGTCACTGGAGGGTAACCTAGCAACAGAAACTTAGAGGTTTGCAACACTTCTCTCCAGCGATAGTGAAGGGGGAAAAGGGGGCCAACCAATAAAATTCGTAGCCCCACCCTGGATGTCGAGCTCTCCACCACCCCAAGTTAGGAAGCCACTCTAGAACAACCTTGCAACAGAAAACATCCAGCGACGATGTCATTTCGACCACTCCCCTCCTAAAAAGTAGGAAACCTAGCAACAGAAAGCATCCACGAACGCAAGGGACGGGGGGAAGGAATTTTTCCGCTCCCCTCCGTTACAATAGTTTCTGCTACTATTGTGCTCCAGGATCGATAATGAGTGGGACATATACTTCTATCCCATCTTCCGGGACTTTATCCCACATCACTTTATAACTGGTCATGCGGGTGATAGAAGACATATTTAATCCAAGATTCTTTCTGTTTCTGGTGCCAGACAGAACGGGCTTTCGCCCTGTCGTATCTGAAAGCCTCAAGGTATCGGATATCTGCGAAACAACACCCAAGCCTTGTTCTGAGCCTTACGAGCTGCAGTGCAGTCAGGATACCACACGGATTTGGAAACCATGGAAACTGAGTGGAGGTCTGAAGAATAGTAGAAGCAGCTGCATGGACGATGCAGTCTCTCATCTCAGCGACTGCAACATTGATCGGCTCCTGATGGTAAGACCTTTCAAACCCAAGAGGCCACCACATATGCCTAAAAAAAATTTATCCCCTCCCCGTTTGGCAGTCTCTGCTTCGTGTCCTTTGGACGATTTCGAGAACAATGCCCCGACGAATGTTAGTACCCTGGTGGGTTGGAGAAGAGTTGGAACAGCGGGTCAAACCGTGGGTACTAACTTTCTATCGTAGCATTTCAAAACCCAGTGGACTGCTGTCACTCCTTGGTATGAAAGCTGTGAGAGGATTTCCTCCTCAGAAACTTTGAGGAGGCCCCACTTGGAGATCATGCCCCGGGAGGAATTAAGCATCTTGTGTGGAGTGACAGTGTCTATCACTCCACCAATCACTGTAACACTCAAAAGTAGCTTAGAATGTTTCAAGCAAGCCGTTTCCACCTGCAGGTCACCAGATTTCAGGCACTTGACAGATTTCGGATCTCCCACAAGATCTTTCAAACCCTTGTTAATAAAAAAAAGGGGAACATGTCCCCAATCACCTGATCACCCATAGAGTGGATGACCAGGAACCTTGGGGACAGAGAAACACATGAAGACAACGACGACAATGACAATGAAGACGCAGAAGCAGTGTTGAGCTCTTTTTTCAGCATTGCCAAGAGGTTTCATTTTTGGGACTCTTGATTGCTTTTTGTGGTTCAGTGTCCATTGTCTACACCCATCACAGAGTCCAACAAGTGGACGCCCAATCGGACGCCAGGGATGCCCAGGCACCATACCTACACAGACAGTGAGCCAAGCCCTCACAACTAAAGAAAAGGAAAAGAAAAAGAGAAAGGTGAGATACTCCTTTGAGTGCTCACGAAAGAAAATAAGCGAAAAAATAATAAAGTGTGAGGTAAGAACTGGCCTCACCAAAGAAAGGAAACTATAAAATTAATGAACATATAAGGAAACTAGTAAACTGTTGCCCGGATGTGGGCAAGGTTACTCACCGCTTTGCACAGTTGACCCTAGCATGACCAGCCCACCAGTCAATTGATCCTGAGGGGGCCACCCCAGGACCTCCCGTTTACTTCAAGGAGTAGCCAAAGTAGTGTATAGCAGCAGCACCAGAATTCGCTGCCCAGCCCTGCAACGGACATGCTGTCCAATGGCAAAACGGCAAAAGGAACCCCACCAGTCATAAGTTGAGGAGGGAAGCCAGGAATCCCAGAGCAACTGCCAGGATCCTCCTTTCCAGGGACACAGGTCTCCACGTATGGAAAATATGTGGGCAAAAGTTCAGAACCCTGTGAAGGTACCCGAGCCAGCAGAACCTTCACAGAATGGTCCCCTCACCATGGGCAGGAGCTCGCACCGAAGGGCATAATGATAGGTATTCAAAGGAAACTAGTAGTGTTCAGTGACTCTGGCATCATTGCAGCAATTCTCGTAATGTACCTGAAAGGTTTTCAGTCTTAACTCTAAAAGGATGACAGATGGTAAAAATTCCAATTAAAACATTGCGAATCATAATTAGCTTGTTAAGAAATCAAACTCACTGACTGGGTTGAGTTGTTTAACTTGTGAGTGGTAGATGTTTTGCAAACAATGGGCTGAATGGCCAGGTCAAAAAGACCCTGATGGCTTATAGAAGGTTGGAGGAAGGAGACCCACTGGACAGCTGTTAGGAGACAAATGGTAGCCCCCTGTCAAGATCTTCCAAACCCAAGGGGCCACCACCAGGGCTTTAAAAGAAAATTTTGTCCGCTCCCCATTTGGCAGTCTCTGCTCCGTGCCCTTCAGACGATTCCGAGGATATTGCGATTCTGAGGACAATGCCACAATGAAAGTTAGTACACTGGTGGGTACTTACTTTCCATCGTGGCATTGCAAAACCCGGTGGACTGCTGTCACTCCCAGTGTGTGATCCTAACCATCCAGCGTGTTCTTTAATGTACACAGGGTATGGCTCTCCTGCATACTGTCCCACGACTTAACGTCCAATCCAAAGGGCAGCAGCATTTCCAAGTTCACCATGTCCTCTACTGGCCGAGCACAGGGTTGGGAGTTTAGCAGAGATAAATCTGAATGTTGGCCAAAGATGAGACTAGGATCTTGGAACTGTAGATTACGAGCCTGGCACGCTAAAGACTGAGCCAATTCCGATCCTAAACACTCACTGGCTCTATAACTTGAAGATTATAGCTTGAAAATAATGGAAAAGCATTACCCTAATTCTTTTTGTTCAACACCTGTACTTTTATAGCATTCTTATTGAGCTATCTCCTTGATGCTAGTGCTTATAAAGACGGTCACACCAACAACATAATCATTACAAGCTGCCTCTTAAGGTGAAGCATTTGTTAAGAGCGCCATGCTAGTAATTACTCAACTAAATATGAAAGTGGGGCAGGCTTGCTTCAGTCAGTAGTGCCCCAAGCTCGTAATCTGCAATTCCCAGGTGCGTGTCCAAACCTGGGCTAGAGTTGAGATTTATCTCTACAAAACTCCTTGCCCCTCATTCGGTCAGTAGAAAACACTAATGGGCTTGGAAATACCACCGTCCTTCGGATGGGACATTAAGCCATGGACTCTTGTGCATGAGAGCTATAACCTGTGTACATTAAAGAACAAGATGGATGGACTTGATTGGAGGCTTCCATCTGTATCGTAAGAGTTGTCCAGTGGGTCTCCTTTTTCAGCCTTCTGTGAGCCTTCGGGGTCCTTGTGACCTGGCCATTTAGCAAAACGTGTATAAAAAACTGCCGCTCAGAGGTAAAACAACTGAACAACCCAATATGAAAGTGCTATGAAGTAAAATTCTACTGCCCTCACAGAATTCACTAGCCTATTGAAATTTCATCATTTAACATTTATCTCGTATTTTCATATCAAGTGTGTACACAAAAAATTGTATTCAGTTACTTCGGACAACAAAAGAAAATGCAAAACACCCAAGATTTTTCCTTCTTTAAAAAAGATTAATTTTTTTGCACACCTAACGTTATTTATCATAAATTAATTTTTTAATCGATTTTTTCCAGGGTGGGGGTTCAACTACCCCACTTTGCCCTCCTCCCCCAACGCCTGCCGGCTACCATACCAGTCCTATTTTATTGCCCCTTTTTACTGAATGTAATATATAGCTTTATTTTTGGGAAATGAGACAAGATTGCTTTTAATTATCTCCTGGTCTAGTGGTTAGCATACCTGACACTAGGAGCGGGGGTGGCTCAGTCGGTAGCGCGCCAGGCTCGTAATCTGCAGTTCTCAGGTTCAAGTCCCAGCTGGGTCAGTGTTGAGACTTATCTCTCAAAAAACTCCCCGCCCTGCCCACGGTCAGTAGGGGGACACCGATGGGCTTGGAAAGACCGCCGTCCGTCGGATGGGACGTTAAGCAGTGGCCCCGTGTGAGGGAGAGCCATACCCTGTGCACGTTAAAGAACACGCTGGATGGCCTTGACGGGAGGCTACCATCTGTCTACCAACAGCTGTTCCAGTGTGTCCCCTACCCCCACCTCCTCTGAGCCTTCGGGGTCCATGTGAGCTGGCCATTTAGCCCATGGTGTGCAAAAAAGTGCCTCTCAGAGGTAAAACAACCCGAAATGACTACTAAGGACCAACGGGGTAGTACTTATGTAAATGTTTGTATCTTATATGAGAAACCACAACAAGCCTAATATTGTTTCTAGGTTATCTCCATTCTTTGTGTAGGGAAGTATCTTCTTCCTTAAAATTATAATATCTTTAGCAAGTCTTTATTAAAATTATTAATTTTCCTTATCCCCTTCAATTTAACATTTTATCGAAAATATGTTTAAACTATGATTATTTCCAGTGTTATATTTACTAAACGAATATAAAGTACAGTAAACCCTCTATTTAACGGACCCCGATTTGCAGTTCTTTGGATTTAATGGGCTAAATTATTTCAGTGAATAGCAGACCTGTTGAAACAATGAACGAAGTCCGTTATTTGGGAATCAGTCTGCACAATATTCGGTACTCCCCCCCCCCGTCAAGTATTCTAAGTTCTTAACATCGCAACACAGCAGTATCTTGGTTTCTGTCTGTTCGTTGGGTTATTTTACCTCTGAGCAACACTTTTTTCGCACACAATGGGCTAAATGGCCAGGGCACAAGGACTCCGAAGGCTCAGAGTTTGGAGGAGGGAACCCACTGGGTAATGATGGGGGTGACAGATGGTAACCTCCTGTCAAGGCCATCCAGCATGTTCTTTAACGTGTATAGGGTATGGCTCTCCCATACACGGACAACGGCTTAACATCCCATTCGACGGATGGCGGTTTTCCAAGCTCATCGGTGTCCCCTAATGATTGTGGGCAGACTGACCCAGCTGAGACTCGAACCTGGGAACTGCAGATTAGGAGTCTGGAGCGCTACCAATTGAGCCCCCCCCCCCCCCCCCCCCCCGCCCCTCTTGCTGTGCGTAGTAAGTAACGTCTAGCATCCGCAGTAATCTACTCAGATGTGTGTTTCTCTGTGTGTAAAGCAGCATCTTGCATCCACATCATTTGACTTTTATGAGTGTTAGCCATCATTTGACTTTTACGAGTGTTAGCCATCATTTGACTTTTACGAGTGTTAGCCATCATTTGACTTTTACGAGTGTTAGCCTCATTGACATTTGACTTTTACGAGTGTTAGCCATCATTTGACTTTTACGAGTGTTAGCCATCATTTAACTTTTACGAGTGTTAGTCTCATTGACATTTGACTTTTACGAGTGTTAGAATGGGATATTTTTTAACAAAAAGTTGAAATTTTAATTAATCATGGCTTCAATTGTACAGTTGCTCAAATAAATATCCGAACTCTATGGTTGATTACAGAATACAGAAAAAATATCTGGCAACGTTTTTTTTTAGAAATTAGTGATCTTGCCAGATATTTTTTCTGGATTCTGTAATCAACCATAGTGTTCGGATATTTATTTGAGCGACAGTAGGTGCAAAAAGAGTAAATTTGAATGTTAAACAAAAGTTATAATTTATCACAAAGGCTGAGCAACAGTACTCACTGACCTGATAATGTATTAATGATTTTCAGTTCTTATAATTAAGTTTTGTGAATCTTTCTCTATTTCGCATAAAATAAAGCCATTTTAACTTGCTATTCTAGTTTTTCTAAAATCCCATTCACTTTTTATCGAATATTCGGATTTAAACGGACACATATTATCTCAATTAGTATATTATATTCCTCAATTAGTCAGTTATATCGGCGATTAACTTATTTAAATATATTTAACAATAACTTTTTTTTATATCCTTACTTGCAACCTAATTTCATTGCTTCTAATCGAGAAGGAACGAGCTTTCTGCAAAATTGGTCCAAATGATTCTTGTCTTTGCAATTTCCTTATCGATGTGGAAACTTTGGGCAGCGGGATTTTCCTATCGTTTTCCATCTCACCTTGCTATAGAAAAAAGAAAAAACAGTAACATAAAAACTCATGATGATTATTGTTTAACTCTATGGAATTTTTATCAACCCTTTGATAAGTATAATAATATGGGTAGGAATTTTTAACGATTAAAAATTTTAAAGTTAAAAATTCCGATCTCTATACAGGGTGGTCTAAAAGTAATGTTTTTTTTTTTTGTTATTTTATATTGGTGTATATATATTTTTTTTTATTTGGTAATTTTCTTATAAATTTTTGTTTTTAATAACTTTCTAATTTTCTACTTCAGATTTAAAATTCTATTTCATTTCAGATTTTGTAAATTAACATTGATTACCGTTTAACGAAAGAACAAAGAGTAGATAAAAAAGGGCTTTACTATCGTAGATCGTTACATCATAAAATGAAGTACCAGGTACAAAAGTATCCATAACCTTCTTCATCTGGATATATGCCTAATTGGCATCAGTTTGAAAAAAACAAACAAAAGTAAACCACACAATGGTGGGCCCCCAAAGGGCAAAAGAACATAAAACAAAAGAGTAGAAATGATGCACAAGAGACCTAAAATGGATTACTTTCTTTAGCGAAAGCCATCATCTTAGGCCTCTTGTATCTGTTAAGGACTTCATTATCATAGTCCAAAAGGCAGGATATAATCTCGTGAAGGTTTCTCTGCACTGACTCGTAGAAACCTCGCGAGACAAACAAGATAGTGTAAATATGATCAATGCCCAGATCTTTATGTTAAAGGGCGTTACTTTTGGACCACCTTGTATATATATATAGAGGGTGAGTCAAAAAATTAAACACTTTCAAAAATTTATTACTCAATATCACATCATGAGATGGTTTGGTTTGGTTGTTTAGGGTTTTATGGCGTATTGGCATGCATAAAAGGGCATAAAACGCGTAAAAGGATAAAAGGGTAATAGATATAGAAAATAATCTAATAAATAGATAAAAGACGCATAAAAGGGTAATAGATATAGAAACCCACAACCAAAGTTAAAAGACAATACAGTAATGGGTAAAGGACAAAACCAACAGACATAAAAATACAGAAACAATAAAAATGAGTAAAACAATAGATAAAAAGATACAAAAGTAAAACCAACCCAGGTATAAAAGTCCCAGGTTGAACAATGTATAAACAAAGCCATCAAATTACAATCTAGTGAAATAACCTGTATGTGCCGTCCCTTGGCCGAGTGGTTAGCGCGCTTGGCTACTGATGTAAGGGACCTGGGTTCGAGCCCTGGGTAAGGCATTAAGGCATGGAGGTATGTGTCGTTTTTCTGCTGAGGTCCTGCCATTCTCACAGACCTACTATGGCGTATTAAACTGACTGGCTCATGTCAGACTTCTGTGGCAAGCAGCTGCTTGAGGGGGGATTTATTTATTATTTTTAACGTAAAAAAAATGAACTCAGTAGTTAAAAGCAAGGCATCAGATAAAAGATGTCCGATTGTTTGGTTGGTTGGTTGTTTGGGGTTTTATGGCGCAAAGCCAACTAAGACCATGATGTGCCAAACAAGGTGTAAAAGATAAAGAGAAAACCTAAAAATCAAGCAAACCCACAACCAAAGTTAAAATCAAACACTGAACAAAAAACAAATACATGGTATAGAATATAAAAGAGGAAAAGGCATAAAAACATATATAAATCAATAACAGAAGTAAAAAGCCAAAACCAAAAAAGGGTGTTATTTTATATTGGTATGTATCAATTTTATATTGGTATATATCCATAGGTAAATATCAAGGAGTCTAAACATCTAAAAGTAAAAGCTCATATACGCCTAAAATATCCAGTAAAGCGTAAAAACTCAAAAACAGGTGTTAAAATAGAGTCATCAGATAGCTGAGTGAAGGGGCTCAGCCGTAAAATTGTGGGAGTTAAAATATAACCAGTGTTCAAGGGTAAAAGCAGGACAAGCGATTAAAATATGTGTAATGGTTAAAATGGTGTCACAAAACTCGCACTTAGGTTCGTCATCCGCCCAAAGAAGAAGTGAATGAGTGACAAACGAATGACCAGAGCAAAGCCGGGCAAGTACAACTTCCTCTTTGCGATTGATACGAAAACAAGACTGCCATGGTTTGACAATGGGCTTGATCTCGAAAAGCTTGTTGCCAACTGTTCAGACCAAGATATCTGCCACTGTACCTGGAGCTCGATGGAAAAATGCTGCCGGAAGTCCAAGTATGGAACTGGCAGTGGAGAGTCAGATAGGGGCGTGGTTGACTAGGACCAGCATCTGCCAAGTCATTGTCCCTGATCCCGACGTGACCGGGCACCCAACAGAAGAGAACGGTGGTGGTGGCTACCAGACGATGGAGCTGCTGGTGGATCTTGGAGAGAAGAGGGTGTGAGTCCGATGCCTCACCGAGATCAAAGCCTGTAGCGAGCTTAAGTGAGTCAGTGTAGAGGACACACCGACAATGACGCTGAGCTGCTAGGTGGTCCAAGGCAAGGCTGATAGTATGCAAGTCTGCAGTGAAGATGGAACACTACTGTGGGATCTGGTCTGCAATGATCACATCACAGCAGAACATGACCTATCCCACATCATGCGACTTCTTGTGGGGATACGTCAAGAACCTCGTGTTTATATCGTATCTTCCTCGCAGCCTTAAGGAAATGAAGGAACACATTGAGTTACCATTTCAAGCCTCAAAAGTGATATGATACAAAGGGTCTGGATTGAATTAGACTACAGGACTGATGTGTGCCATGTGACACGAGGGGGGGCATATTCAACACTTTTAAGATTATAGAAATAATTATGATAGTTCCTTTATAAATTATAATAATTAAATATTTATGAAAAATAAATCGCTGATAATATATTCGAAGTTTTCACAAAGAGAAAGTTTAGCATTACATGAATCATAAGAATTTTTTTCTTTAAAATCCTGAATGCCAGAATTGCTCAGAAATAATGCGAAAGTTTTAGAAATTAAGCATTCATAACTACAAAGTAAAATTATAACTATATTATTGAAAAGGTATTAATAATAATAATAATCTACCTGTGCAGTAACTAATTGGTAGTATAATCCACCTTTTTCAATTAGTTCGCTGTGAGTGCCACATTCCTGGACTGTGCCATTATCAATAACAAAAATTTTATCAGCAGATTTTACAGTCGATAGCCGATGAGCAATTATTAATGTTGTGCGTCCTTGACTAGCCTGAAAAAAACATTAGCTATTATTACTAACACCAATTAAAATAAACTACAGAAACTTATAAAATCATTTCATTTTTCAATAAATGAATTAAAAAGTTTGAGATTTTTAAGATTTACCAAAGGGTTGATTTCATTTATCGCTGAATTACAAACTGATCCCTTCATATGCAAGGATTTGAAAGTTACAAAATAATCTTTTATAGATTTATTGCGAAATCATATTAATGAAATATAATATATAGTGGTCTTTTAAAGTATCATTAGCTGATAACATCTGGAATTTTCCAACGTAAATTATAGAGATGAAAGTATTAGTTGCTACAAAACCATGGGAAACATTGATGTTATTATAGTATTTGCTTTCTAAACAAATAAGTGGCCACTATTTTATTTTTCATTCAAAAAGTGTGCTATTTTCTTTATTACAGCAGTGTTTGGTTCATTGATTCACGAGGCAAGTCATGCAAAAAATCCATTACTCTCTGCTTTAGCTTAAAATTTTAATAGACAAATTTTACTTAAAATGATTGGTAGTTCAATTTCTATAATTCATTTTAAGTTTGAATTTAAAACTGACATCTGATATGAAATTTTCTTGAACATTAAAATACATACATTCTTTACAGGTGTTAAAAAAAGTAAGTTGTTTTTTAAACTTTTCTATTGAAGGAAACCTTAGTAAATATCTTCTGCCTGTCTGTCTTTCCAATTTCTGCCTGTCTGTCTTTCCCTTTTCCGTCTGCCTGTCTGTCTTTCCCTTTTCCGTCTGCCTGTCTGTCTTTCCCTTTTCCATCTGCCTGTCTGTCTTTCACTTTTCTATCTGCCTATCTGTCTTTCCCTTTTCCGTCTGCCTGTATGTCTTTCCCTTTATCTGTTTGTCCCTTGGTATCTGTTAAAGGAGTAGGTTTATTTTTTCACTCCTGTATTGAAGAAAAACTTAGTAACAGATCTGTCTGTCTGTCTTTTCCTTTGTTATTCTCTCTCTCCCCATATGTTTATCTTTCCTTTGTCTATCCTTCTCCCTCTGTCTTTTTTCCACTCTCTCTGTCCCCCTGTTTATCTTTCTGTTTGTTTCTCTGTCCCTCTCTGTCTGTTAAAAGAGTAAGTTAATTTTTCAACTTCTATATCGAAGAATCTGTCTCTTTATCTTTCTCTTTGTTTCTGTCTGTTTTTATGTCCCTCTTTCTCTCTATCTGTCTTTCCCTCCACCTATTTGCATGTCCCTCTATCTATCTTTCTCTCCATCTGTTTGCATATCCTTCTGTCTGTCTTTCCCTTTGTCTGTCCCTCTGTGTTTGTTAAAAAAGTAAGTTTTAACTTATCTACTGAAATAAAAGTAATAGATATGGCTGTTCTGTCTAAATTTCTCAAAATCTCGTGTTTGAGGAATATTCTTTGTAATATTTATTTTTCAAACCTACCTGATCGAGAGCTGCCTGCACAATGGATTCGCTTTCTGTGTCAAGTGCAGATGTTGCTTCATCTAACAACAGAATTTTTGGGTTCCTTATTAAAGCCCTGGCAATTGCAATTCTTTGCTTTTGGCCTCCACTTAACTGAGTTCCACGCTCTCCAACTGTAGTGTAATATTTCTAAGAAAAATAAATATTTGAAAAAGTTTTAACATTAAAAATTTGAAATATAGTAAGAAACTCGTGCTACTGATAGAATATCACTAAAAATGTCACATGTATTATAATATGCAATGTGTATTATATGTATTTTTGCATTTAAGGCATTTCAAAGAAAAATGGGTTGGGTTGGGTTGTTTTACCTCTGAGCGGCACTTTTTTGCACACCATGGGCTAAATGGCCAGGTAACATCGACCCCGAAGGCTCAGAGAAGGTTGGGGGAGGGGACCCACTGGAACAGCTGTTGGGAGACAGATGGTAGCCTCCCGTCAAGGCCATCCAGCGTGTTCTTTAACGTGCACAGGGTATGGCTCTCCCGCACACGGGACCACGGCTTAACGTCCCATCCGACGGACGGCGGCCTTTCCAAGCCCATCGGTGTCCCCTACTGACCGTGGGCAGGGCGGGGAATTTTGCGGAGATAAATCTCAACGCTGACCCAGCTGGGACTCGAACCTGGGAACTACAGATTACGAGCCTGGCGCGCTACCGACTGAGCCACCCCCGCCCCCAAAGAAAAATGTCTCAGATTATTAGAGGTTTTAATGCAGTTGCAACACCTACATATAGAGCAGTGGTTTCCAAAGGAACCGCTGCCGCCTGCAAGGGAGGGTTACAAGTTTTTTGTGCAAGTTCGTATATATGGTAAATATTTTTTCAACTAATTTCATTGTGGAAAAATTATTTGATTATCATGAAGGCATTCATGAAGGCAGATTGTATTGAAGTGTTAGAAAAATAGTACTCGAATAAATTATTGTATTACTTCGAATAAATATTCGAAAGTTAAGCAAAATATTAGAGTTAGGCAGAAGGAATATTCCAGACCTACACAGAAGAAATATTCGAGAGTTCAGTAGAAGAAATATTCGAGAGTTCGGTAGAAGAAATATTCGAGAGCTTGGCAGAAGGAATATTCGAGAGTTAGGCAGAAGGAATATTCAGAGCTAGGCAGAAGGAATATTCGAGAGTTAGGCAGAGGGAATATTCGAGAGCTAGGCAGAAGGAATATTCGACAGCTAAGCAGAAGGAATATTCGAGAGCTATGCAGAAGGAATATTCGAGAGATAAGCAGAAGGAATATTCAAGAGTTGGGCAGAAGGAATATTCGAGAGCTAGGCAGAAGGAATATTCGATAGCTAGGCAGAAGGAATATTCAAGAGTTGGGCAGAAGGAATATTCGAGAGCTAGGCAGAATTAATATTCGAGAGTTAGGCAGAAGGAATTTTCGAGAGCTAAGAAGAAGGAATATTCGAAAGCTATGCAGAAGGAATAATCGAGAGCGATGCAGAAGGGATATTCGGGAGTTATGCAGAAAGAATATTCGAAAGCTATGCAGAAAGAATATTCAAGAACTAGGCAGAAGGAATATTCAAGAGTTGGGCAGAAGAAATATTCAAAAGTTGGGTAGAAGGAATTTTGGACAGCTAAGAAGAAGGAATATTAGAGAGCTAAAAAGAATAAAGCCTGTAAATGGTAGCTAGGCATAAACTGGAAAGAGAGCTGTGTACCAATCCCTAGTGATGATGCACAGAACCGGCCAGGTCAAGCACCTAATGTCCAACTCCACCTTCTCGTGATGCAGGCCGATAGTACCTTTCAAAAGAGATATTCTCTTTTGGAAGGAAACGGAAGGGGAGGGTTGCCAGTTCAGTATGGCCTATTGATCTGGTCATCTTTGGCCACTTTTTTCATTTTTTTCCAACCCTGCTGAGGAGTGGTCAACTTCACAGGGTCCTGGTGCTGACCATTTATACCTACTAGACTGGACTTATTTATGGATTTGAGCTTGATTATTGATCCTGAACTTGCTGCACTGGTGGGCAACTGTTGAGGGAGAATCTGTCGCTGTGTTTTCTGTTTGCTTCTGGGTAGCCAGCCCTAAATGAACAGAGGCATGGGATACCTTATATCAGCTGGTGGATGATCCTAATCAGAGGCCATCGCAGGTACCTGAACCTTACTTAGCTAGTTGGGCATCGTCAAGCCTAAACTGGAGTAATGTGTCTCAGGCAGGCCATATGGCTCTTGAAAAAGTCCACTTGAAAAGGTGGTGCCTAAAGTTCCTACCAGCATCGGTGACTTCAGCATTTAGCAGAGGAGGAACAGGTCTTTACCCCATGCCTGCGATCAGGGGGCTATTTGATATTGTTGGCCCTATCAACCTCAATAAACCTAATTTTTTAAAAATCCTACTAATCATTTTCTCTCTGCAGGAATGTGGAACGCGAGGACATTACATAGAGATTATTCTCTTGATGTCCTCACACAGGAATTCCAGTGCTATAACCTAGATATTCTAGGCTTGCAAGAGACCAGATGTACAAGTAAAGGTGAGATACTTAAAAATAACTTTAAATTTCTCTTTACAGGAAGGGAGCATGGAAAGCATCACCAAGGCATGTGTCTTCTTCTCAGCAGACACGCTAGTGATACTCTTCTAGGATATGAGTGCATTAATGAAAGGTTTCTTACAGCAGAATTTCAGACAAGCATTAATATCTTGAATGTTATCTGCTGTTATTCCCCCACTGAGGATGCTGATGAGGATGAGAAGGATAGGTTTTACAGACAACTTCAGGATATTTCGAATTCTGTCAAGAAAGGAGATATTACCTTTGTTCTAGGTGACTTCAATGCCAAAGTTGGGACTGACTCTAACCTTTGGGGAGGGGTGATAGGTCCTTTTGGTATTGGTAGCTGCAATGGCAATGGACAACATCTCCTACAGGTAAGTAAACTCAATGGATTCAGAATAACTAACGCTTATTACAAACACCGCGACATACATAAGTACACATGGATTTCACCCGATGCGTTGCATAAGAATATGATTGATTATATATTAATTAACAGCAAATGGGCTAGTTCTGTTAGGAATACCAGGTCATATAGAGGAGCTGAAATTGGATCTGACCATTACCTTGCTAAAAGTGTCTTGCAATTTAAACTTAAAAAGTGTTGTGCTAAAGTTAAAAAATTTACCTTTAATACTGAAGCTCTGAAAGACCCAATTATTACTAACGCTTACCATGATAGGTTACTTAGTCATTATGACAGTCATGGTTTGCTTACTACTGAAGTTGAGGAAGAATGGGACCATTTTAAACAGGCTTTTTTTGGAAACTAACAGTACTCTTTTAGGAAAAAAGGAGCAGAGGAAGCAGAATTATTTAAGTGATAAGGCACTTGAGCCCATTTGGAAAGAAAGAACTGCAGGAATGTCCTTAATCAGTACCCTACTAGTCCTAATAGAAAGGATTACAGAGAGCTTAATAAACGTGTAAAGGATCAGTTAGCTACTGATAAGAATCTTTGGCTTGATGGTTTGGCTGAAAAAGCTGAGGAAACAGTTAGGCAGCACAACAGCAGAGAGCTGTACCAGATAGTTAATGTATTATGTGGCAGAAAACGGACAGGCATACGAGGATTGAAGGATAAACAAGGTAAGGTTATAGAAGGGGAGGATTCTGTCATGGCTAGGTGGGCTGAGCATTTCAGTGATGTTCTAAACAATGTGGTTAGTTCTACTCCTATTTTTTGCAATGATGATAGATGCATTGGTAGCTTTAATGTTGACCCTATAATGCAGTCTGAAGTTATTTTGGCTATTTCTAAACTTAGACTTCATAAATCCCCAGGGGTAGATGAAATTACTACTGAAATGCTTAGAGCTGGGAATGTTTCTGTTACCACTTGGATGACTGAAATTCTGAATATCTTTTATGATAACGGCATGGTTCCTAAGGATTTTACCAGAGCTATTGTTATCCCTATTTTCAAAAAAGGTGATTGCAGTTCTTGTGATAACTATAGGGATATCAGCCTACTCTCTGTTCCAGGTAAAGTTCTTTCCATGATTGTGCTTAATAGAATTAAGAATCTGGTTGACAGTCAATTGCGTGATGAGCAATATGGATTTAGAAGTGGTAGGGGATGTGTGGATCAGATATATTCACTTAGGCATATTCTTGAGAAATGTTTAGAGTTCCAGAAACCTTTGGTTGCTAGCTTTGTTGATTGCAAAAAGGCTTTCGACTCTGTTGATCGTTATAATTTGTGGTTGATTGTGAAATCATATGATATACCAGACAAGTTAGTTAACATAATGAAAGCTCTCTATAATAACACTGAGTCATGTGTGAGAGTTGTAAGTCTTGTAGCAATTGGTTTAGCATTATTACTGGTGTTCGACAAGGGTGCATTGTCTCCATTTCTCTTTAGTTTAGTTATTGATTATGTTATGCGAAATTCACTGCGAGGGAAATATTTTGTCCTTAAATGGGCTGGAGATACGAAAATTTCTGATTTAGATTATGCTGATGATTTAGCCCTTTTGGCAAATGATGTTGATGAGATGAACTCTTTCGTTCGAGCTGTTGATGAAACTGGTAGTAGAGTAGGTTTTGTTATAAACAGGGAGAAAACTAAAGTGATGAAAATTGGTCAGGCAGGCTGTGATTCAGTTAATCTGAATGGTTGCAGTCTTGAGCAGGTGTCACATTTTAATTATCTTGGGAGCTATGTAACAGATGATGGTGATGTGCGGCATGAGATTAACAGACGAATAGAGATTGCTGCCGGGACTTTTAAGAATCTATGGAGAGTGTGGAGAAATAGGCGTATACACCTAAAGACTAAAATTAGACTGTATAATAGTTTGGTTCTTTCTAGGGTTAGTTATGGTAGTGAAACTTGGATGCTATGTAAACAAGATAACAGGAAATTAGATGCTTTTGATTCTAGATGCTTACATAGTATCTTGGGTATTAGGTGGTTTAACTTTGTAACTAATGATGAGGTTAGACAAAGGAGTCTGCAACCTCCTATAAGCAGCATATTGTGCAGAGAGAGACTCCGCTGGTTTTGCCATGTTGCCCGTATGGATAATTATAGATTGGCGAATAGGGTTATGAACTGTGTGCATAGAGGCCTCAGAAGTAAGGAGAGACCTAGGATGCAGTATGCAGACAATGTCAAACAGGACCTTGTTAGAATTGGTGTGCAGTGGCTGGATGCAGCAGATGTAGCTCAGGACAGATATGCTTGGAGAATTAAACTGCATGGTCTGGTTGGACCTCCGTAGCCCATGGCTGCTTAGGGATGATGATGATGAAGAAGAATGAATATTCAAGAGTTGGGCAGAAGGAATATTCGAGAGCTAGACAGAAGAAATATTCGACAGCTAAGCAGAATGAATATTCCATAGCTAGGCAGAAGAAATATTCGAGAGCTAGGCAGAAGGAATATTCAAGAGTTGGGCAGAAGAATATTCAAATGTTGGGCAGAAGGAATATTCGAGAGTTGGGCAGAAGGAATATTCGAGAGTTGGGCAAAATGAAAATTCGAGAGTTAGGCAGAAGGAAAATTCGAGAGTTAGGCAGAAGGAATATTCGAGAGTTAGACAGAAGAAATATTCGAGAACTAGGCAGAAGAAATATTCGAGAGCTAGGCAGAAGGAATATTCGAGAGCTATGCAGAAGGAATATTCGAGAGCTAGGCAGAAGGAATTTTCGAGAGCTAGGCAGAAGGTATATTCGAGAGTTGGCAGAAGGAATATTCGTGAACTTACCTGAGGAAGTTTCCGAATAAAATCGTGGGCATTTGCAGCTTTAGCTGCTTTTTCAATCTCCTCTTGAGTGGCGCCTATTTTTCCAAGTGCTATATTTTCAGCAATTGTGGTAAAAAACAAAGCTGGCTCTTGCCTCACAACTCCAATATGATCTCTCAGCCATCCTATATTCAGGTTCCTTATGTCATATCCATCAATTACAACCTGAAATGTCCCACAATTAAAATGATTAGATTATTGAAATTTAATGCTACATTCTTTTCAATTTGGAATAAATCTGGTTTTACAAACATAGAACAGAATATTACCTAAAAACTCAGATGTATATCTGTTTTTTATGTATATCTATATGTATAAATAAATAAATAAAATAAATACCTCCTCAAGCAGCTGCTTGCCACAGAGTCTGACAGGAGCCTGTCAGTTTATATGCCATAGTAGAAGGTCTGTGAGGATGGCAGGTCCTCAACAGAAAAACAATACAAACGTCCATGCCTTACCCGGGGCTCGAACCCAGATCCCTTAGATGTGTAGCCAAGTGCGTTAACCACTTGGCCACATACTTATCATAAAATTTACTAGCATGAGAAATGGAAATTATAGACATTTCATATAAATCAAATTCATTATACAATAATTGACTATTTCAAAGTGTTGCAAAACACAATCAATGACACTGTTCAAAACCCTCTTTCGACAGATAAGGTCTCAGTGTTGAAATCTGTTTGTTTCTTAAAAAATGACGCTTACAATACTGTTGATTTTTTTTTATTAATCTGAAATATTTTAGTTGTAAATTTATCCTTTTCGGAGTGCCTTTATGTTATTAGAATATTTCTAAAATCTTACTTTATAAAGAATACCATCTCATGTGTGATATATGGATTTATCATCATCACCACCATCACACCACTACAGTCGCTCAAAAAAGTATCTGAATGCTATGGTTGATTACAGAATTCAGAAAAAATACTGACGATTTTTTTAGAATCACTAATTTTTTTAAAAAATCGTTGTCAGATATTTTTTCTGAATTCTGTAATCAATCATAGTGTTCGGATTTTTTTTGAGCGACTGTACTATCACAATCTTCATCGTTATCACCACCATCATCTTCATCACTACCATAATAATAATCTATCATTCTTACATCTTTCTTGAAAGAAAATTCTTCTGCATACTTTCGACTTTGCAATTTATTTTCAGATAGTATATATTTAAAATTGTTAAAAATTTATAAAGATTTTAATCAGGAAAATAATAATTAAATATATGTCCTACATTTCCTTCTTCAGGATCATAAAATCTTTGAATGAGCTGTATCACAGTACTTTTTCCACATCCACTTGGCCCAACTAATGCTATTGTTTCTCCTGCTGCTACTCTCAGATCGAAACCTTGAAGAACCTGAAGGGAAAATTCAAATGATGAGCGTTTAATAACGTATCAATAACTGAATTTCACTGAGACTACTGTCATTGTAAAACACGAAAAATTTCAAAATCATCTCACACACTTCAATTTCCAATATGTACTTCAGATTACTATTTTTGAAAAGTTTCAGTTATATTTTTCACTCAATGGTCTTAATTACAAGAGTTATACAAAACATGTTTTGAAAAAAAGTTTGAAAAAAAAAGTTTCAAGAAAAGTACAGATCACAGTTTTATGTTTCAATTCAATCATTTTTTATGATTCTGATTTTTTTTATAATTTTAATGCCTCAATTTTTATCTATGGAATTAACTCACAGTTGCCAAAACAAAATAATTTGCATCATTGAAAAGAAAATAATTTCTGGGGTAACGTAGAACATTTGCGGGGGGATGGGGGCATCACATAATTTACAGTTATATCTAATTAACCTTGAAGGACATATTCGAAATCAAATTTCGGATTTTTTCCATGATCTACGATCCAGATTACCCTCAGGTACAAATTTCCAGAGAAAAAATGTGCTTCCTAGCTCTAATTTTAGACTTGATAGCTTAAACTCCACATACTTCCCAATTGAGTGATGTGTCCCCTTTTTAAAATTTATTTGCTATGACTAAACAATACAAGAGGATACAGCCTTTTGCTTATTTAACTTTATTCAATTAATCCCATCTGACCACGTTTACATACCATCTTTACTATTAATGAATTAAAGTAAACCATATTCCATTCTGTCATGTAGTTGTCTCTCGACAAAATCACATTACCCATTCTGAAATGAACTGCATTATAGGATTTCTTTTTGATCCGTGGTATATATAATGACATATTAAACATTTGTAAACATTTCTTTGTGAAAAAAACCACACTTCTTTTGATGTACAGTGTGTTGACCTGAATTTCTTAAGTTATATCCTTCGTTCACAATAACTCTGGACAGTTACTAAGAAGACAAAATACCTGCAACTTCAAAATTTCAACGAAAACCTGTTTGAATCTATTTCTGATGAAATATTAATTCCTTTTGCTATCGTACTGATTTGTTTTGGACACAAAAGGCTGAAATGTAATGCACCTTCACAATTTTAATTTCAATCGTGGCAGTGACTGAACATTCACACGACTCGGAAAACCTTATCCGTCCCTTTTGAAAATGTGAAATTAAAATGCCTTCACAGAATATATCGCTAAAAATATGGTAATAAGAGACAGTAACTTAAATGTCAATTTAGTCTTTTATAAATATTATTATATTATTATTTTTTTATCTTATTTAGTTATTATTGCAGGCAGTTTTTTACATGGCTCGTCACCATGGAGGCTGACAGAAACTTTTCCAAGAAGAGAGTTCAAATTTATTTCAAGGAGGGTTTCGGTTGAGCTGTTTTAACTCTGAGCAGCACTTTCTTTTCATACAATGGACTAAACAACTAGGCCACAAGGACCCCAAGAGCTTAGAGATACCTACTGATGAGTTGTTGGGAGACAGATGGTAATCTCCTGTCAAGACCATCCAGTATGTTCTATAACGTGCACAATGTATGGCTCTTTTGCACACATGGCCACAGATGGCAACCTTTCCAAGTCTGGCAGTGTTCAGAGAGAGAAAATATTTCCAGCAGAGGCAAAAAAAATCATTTCTTCATGATAAAAATGTTTATATCGATCCTTTATAAATGAATGCGGCTGTAAATAAGGAATCATGCATGCATCATATTATAATACACTAAGAATGCCCAAAAACAAAGGGGCGGGGGTTGCTTAGTCGGTAGCGCGCCAGGCTCATAATCTGCAGTTCCCAGGTTCAAGTCACAGCTGGGTCAGCATTAAAACTAATCTCCACAAAACTCCCCGCCATGCCCACAGTCAGTAGGGGACACCGATGGGCTTGGAAAGGCTTCCATCCATCGGATGGGACATTAAGCCATGGTCCCATGTGCAGGAGAGAGCCATACCCTGTGCACGTTAAAGAACACGCTGGATGGCCTTGACGGGAGGCTACCATCTGTCTCCCAAACAGCTGTTCCAGTGGGTCTTCTTCCCCAACCTTCTCTGAGTCTTCGGGGTCCTTGTGACCTGCCCATTTAGTGCATGGTGTGCAAAAAAAGTGCCGCTCAGAGGTAAAACAACCCAACCCAAAAACGAAAAAAAAGGTCTTGTTATTGAAAATGTTTGTAAAAATTCCATTTTCATAATTATAAATAAAAATAATTAAAATACTTCGACAACAATATAAAGCGTGAAAAAAAAATATTTTTTAAAGAAAAAAAACCTATATTTTGGTACACCTGATATTATTTAACATAATTGTTTTCATGGAGGGAGGGGGCAACAACCCTGGGACAGAGAGGCAACAGAATGACAATAGTTTGTTAACCTATGCATAATAATCCTTTGCATATTACACTGTGCATAATAAAACTTTGCATTTTATCCTATGCACGATAAACCTTATTAGATTACCATACTCATGACAGTTTTCTTCATATTACCACCATACACATGGTAAACTCCAAAGATGCATAATGATCAAAATAATTTCAATATAAAACTAAATAATACGCTTAAATTATATAAACCAGATGAAGCAAAAACGTAATTTATTTTGCAGTATCTCAAAAGAAAATCAGAAAGATGTGAATCTCAGAAATATTATATTTTAATAAACTTACAGGAACATCTGACCTTGCAGGATAGTTGAAGTAAACATTTTTTAATTCAATAACGCCTTCAAGATTTGGCAATTTTTCACCACCTTCTGAGCTACTGTCTATAGATGGAGTCTATAAGAAAAATATTTAAAAGTAAATCACAGCTTTACATATCTGAAATTTGCTTCATGATATTACTAAAACGAAGATCTATAACTTTTAAAATATGCATTTAATGGAAAATTATGACTGATGATAAAGATCAGAATCAAATCTATTTAAATCACAATAGATATATTTATAAATTATAATTATTAATTAATAATTAAACAGATATTTATTTCATAATATGCTATTTGCTCAATTAAAATAGTTCGACTATTAAAACTTGTTAATTTGAATGTCGTATTAAGGATATTAGAATATTCTGTTCTATCAGCATTTGTCAATGGAAGATAGTGAATAATTATCCATAAACATATTCAGTTCAATATTTAAATTCCCATACTTCTTGTAAAAATAATTATTAAACGCTAACTATTTTTTGAACTCACGCTCAGTTTCCATCCTTTTAAATTATAACAATATTCATTTAATGGGAAAATGTGACTGAAGATAAATTAAAGATCAGAATCAAATCTTTTAAATCACGATTTTCAACAATATTCATTAAGTAGTTAAATAGTTATGGAAGCTGAAATATTTCACAATAAATTTTTTGTTTTATGAAAATCATTCATAACTGGCAAATATTAAAATAATCCTTACGCAAGGGTCGGGGGTGGCTCAGTCGGTAGCGTGCCAGGCTCGTAATCTGTAGTTCCCAGGTTCGAGTCCCAGATGGGTCAGCGTTGAGATTTATCTCCACAAAATTTCCCCGCCCTGCCCGCGGTCAGTAGGGGACACCGATGGGCTTGGAAAGGCCGCCGTCCGTCGGATGGAACGTTAAGCCGTGGCCCCGTGTGCGGCAGAGCCATACCCTGTGCACGTTAAAGAACATGCTGGGTGGCCTTGACGGGAGGCTACCATCTGTCACAGCTGTTCCAGTGGGTCCCCTCCCCCAACCTTCTCTGAGCCTTCGGGGTCCATGTGACCTGGCCATTTAGCCCATTGTGTGCAAAAAAGTGCCGCTCAGAGGTAAAACAATCCAATCCAATCCTTACGCAAACTCCTAAAATGTATATTTACTTTATTAAATGGTTTGAAACAATACTTGTTATTCTTTTAATTTCTTAGTTAAAGCCTTAGGAAGCATTACTGGTGTGAAATATTATAACTTCCATAACTCTTTAAATACTGAACAAATATTGTTGAAAATCAAGATTTCAATATATTTTTATTATGATATTTAATATGCCTTCTGTCACTATTTCCATTAAATATATATTTTACAAATTACAAAGTTGCAAATTTTTTTACATGGGAATTATTGTAAACATTTTTTCAACTAGTATGTCGACTTACCCTTTTAATTACATCATATAACTGTGCAGCAGCTGCTCTAGCCATAGAAAAGGCTTCCATATAAGGAGTAACTTGACCCAAATGCATTGCTGCCATAAGTACGTTGTAGAATACCTAATATATTGAAAAGTAGCCTATGTTTTAGAAAAACATTATTTGCAAGAACAGAAAATATTTCAGTACAAAAAAAATGAATATTCAAAGCAAATAATTAACAGAACTATATTAAAACCTTTTCAGATCCAAATTTTGTTTAAAGAAGAAAAAAAAAGGTTTCTATTTAAATGTTCTTTATTTGTGACCAAAGGAACAAGAATACACAAAACTTATTTTTAACATCATTTGACTGAAATTCACACGTACAGTCACTCAAAAAATATCCAAACATTATGGTTGATTACAGAATTCTGAAAAAAATATCTGGAAACGATTTTTTTTAGAAATTAGTGATCTGGCAACCTTCGTGTCACGTGACACGAAGGTTGCCAGATCACTAATTTCTAAAAGAAATCGTTGCCAGATATTTTTTCTGGATTCTGTAATCAACCATAGTGTTCGGATATTTATTTGAACTGTACATTGTAATATGCACAAGGCCTTAAAGGGTTATAGTAAGAGAAGACTTTATTTCCATTCATAGTATATATGATACACTATCACTATTTAGAACATATTTTTGAGAAATCTTAACACACAAGATTTCAAAGATTAAAACCAACATTTTGAATATATTACAATATTAATATTATCCATTGTATTAGCATTAATAACTTAGAACGCCACAAATTTCAACAATTATTGCATTCAAAATTTTAGCAACTTATAGAGAGATCTGGAGTGGGTTGTTTTACCTCTGAGTGACAATTTTTTCGCACAATGAGCTACATGGTCAGGTCACAAGGATCCCAAAAGGCTCAGAGAATGTTGGGGGAGGGGACCCACTGAGAGTAGTTAGTTGTTAGGAGACAAATGGAAGTTTTCCGTCAAGGCCATACAGCCTATTCTTTAAAGTACACAGGATATAGCTCTCCCGCATACGGCGCCATGGTTAAATGTATCATCTGATGAACAGTGGGATTTCAAATCCCATCAATGTCCTCTACTGACCAAGAGCAAGGAGTTATGCGGAGATAAATCTCTATACTGGCCCAGCTGGAACTCTAACCTGGAAACTTCACATTAGGAGCTTGTCGCATTACCGGCTGAGCTATCCCCAAGCTCGACCCCTTACCAGCTGGGACTCTATCCTGGGAACTGCAGATTACAAGACTGATGCATTACTGACTGAGCTATCCCTGAGCTCGACCCCTTACCTGCTGGGACTCTATCCTGGGAACTGCAGATTAGGAGCCTGACGCATTACCGCCTGAGCTGTCCCCCACCTCGATCCTTTACCAGCTGGGACTCTAACCTGGGAACTGCAGATTACAAGACTGATGCATTACCGACAGAGCTATCCCTGAGCTTGACCCCTTACCTGCTGGGACTCTATCCTGGGAACTGCAGATTAGGAGCCTGAGGCATTACCGACTGAACTATCCCCGATCTCCACCCCTTACCAGCTGGGACTCTAGCCTGGGAACTGCAGATTATGAGCCTGATGCATTACCGACTGAGCTATCCCCCACCTTGACCCCTTACCAGATGGGACTCTATCCTGGGAACAGCAAATTACAAGCCTGGTGCATTGCCAACTGAGTTATCCCCAACCTCAACCCCTTACCAGCTGGGACTCTATCCTGGGAACTGCAGATTAGGAGCCTGACGCATTACCACCTGAGCTGTCCCCCCACCTCGACTCTTTAACAGCTGGGACTCTAACCTGGGAACTGCAGATTACAAGACTGATACATTACCGACAGAGCTATCCCTGAGCTCGACCCCTTACCTGCTGGGAATCTATCCTGGGAACTGCAGATTAGGAGCCTGAGGCATTACCGACTGAGCTATCCCCGATCTCCACCCCTTACCAGCTGGGACTCTAACCTGGGAATTGCGGATTATGAGCCTGATGCATTACTGACTGAGCTATCCCTGAGCTCGACCCCTTTCCAGCTGGGACTCTAACCTGGGAACTGCAGATTACGAGCCTGATGCCTTACCGACTGAGCTATCCCCCCACCTTGACTCCTTACCAGATGGGACTCTATCCTGGGAACAGCAAATTACAAGCCTGGTGCATTGCCAACTGAGTTATCCCCAACCTCGACCCCTTACCAGCTGGGACTCTATCCTGGGAACTGCAGATTAGGAGCCTGACGCATTACCACCTGAGCTGTCCCCCACCTCGACCCTTTACCAGTTGGGACTCTAACCTGGGAACTGCAGATTACAAGACTGATACATTACCGAGAGAGCCATCCCTGAGCTCGACCCCTTACCTGCTGGGACTCTATCCTGGGAACTGCAGATTAGGAGCCTGAGGCATTACCGACTGAGCTATCCCCGATCTCCACCCCTTACCAGCTGGGACTCTAACCTGGGAATTGCGGATTACGAGCCTGATGCATTACCGACTGAGCTATCCCTGAGCTCGACCCCTTTCCAGCTGGGACTCTAACCTGGGAACTGCAGATTACGAGCCTGACGCATTACCGACTGAGCTATCCCCCACCTTGACCCCTTACCAGATGGGACTCTATCCTGGGAACAGCAGATTACAAGCCTGGTGCATTGCCAACTGAGTTATCCCCAACCTCGACCCCTTACCAGCTGGGACTCTATCCTGGGAACAGCAGATTACGAGCCTGGTGCATTGCCGACTGAGTTATCCCCAATCTCAACCACTTACCAGCTGGGACTCTAACCTGGGAACTGCAGATTACGAGCCTGACGCATTGCTGACTGAGCTATCCCCAACCTCGACCCCTTACCAGCTGGTACTCTATCCTGGGGACTGCAGATTACGAACCTGACGCATTACCGACTGAACTATCCCCCACCTTGACCCCTTACCAGATGGGACTCTATCCTGGGAACAGCAGATTATGAACCTGACGCATTACCGACTGAGCTATCCCCGAGCTCGACCCCTTACCAGATGGGACTCTACCCTGGGAACAGCAGATTACAAGTCTTACGCATTACCTACTGAGCGATCCCCCACCTCAACCCCTTACCAGATGGGACTCTACCCTGGGAACAGCAGATTACGAGCCTGACGCATTATTTACTGAGCCATCCCCCACCTCGACCCCTTCCAGATGGGACTCTCTCCTGGGAACAGCAGATTACGAGCCTGATGTATTACCGACTGAGCTATCCTCCACCTCGACCCCCTTAAAGATCTAAAGAATTAATATATTTAAATTTAACTGAAGAAATAATCTTAACTTACTATAAGGATAGAACTTGGTTTGTATTCGCCGGTGTTCTCAGTTCTGGACTCCACAACAAGTTTGGAGCCATACCAGAAAGCCAGAGCATAACTGCAAAATATACACGCCCAGGTTAGTCCTTGTCCCAGTCCAG
This sequence comes from Ryuthela nishihirai, assembly GCA_038380435.1. NCBI lineage: Eukaryota > Metazoa > Arthropoda > Arachnida > Araneae > Heptathelidae > Ryuthela > Ryuthela nishihirai. Next base: position 32,195 of record JAWZYU010000584.1, read on the forward strand.
TGGTAAGTCCTCGTTTGATTCCATTCTTTTTTGCAGAAATGAGAGCTTTTTCATACCTTAAATAAAATACAAGAGTCATAAACTTTACATCTGTTTAGTTTTTAAAAAATATTACTAAATCTGTATTAATATAATAACATAAAACATTTACAGGCACATTAAATCCGTAACATGCAATGAAATATTTTCAATATCGTCTCATCTTTTCTCCAATATCTGGTAATGGATTCATTAAGCATACTAAGTATTAAATTATTGCATAATAATTGGAATTTCTTAACTTGCACTGGTATTTTCAACACAGAGTTCGTTGGTTAGGTAGTTTTTACCTCCGAGCGGCACTTTTTGCTTATAATGAGCTAAATGGCCAGATCAGAAGGTCCACAAAATCCTCCATCCTGCCCATGGTCAGTGGGGAACACCGATGAGCTTGGAAAGGCCACCGTCCGTCGGATGGGACTTTAAGTCGTGGCCCCATGTGCTGGAGAGCCATACCCTGTGCACGTTAAAGAACACACTGGATGGCCTTGACGGGAGGCTACCATCTGTCTCCCAACAGCTGTTCCAGTGGGTCCCCTCCCCCAACCTTCTCTGAGCTATCAGGGTCCTTGTGACCTTGCCATTTAGCCCATGATATGCAAAAAAGTACCGCTCAGAGGTAAAACAACCCAACAACCCAACCCAAGTCACAAGGACCCCAAAGGCTCACATGAGATTGGGGGAAGAGACCCACTGAACAGCTGTTAGGAGACAGATGGTAGCCTCTTGTCAAACCATCCAGCATGTCCTTTAAAGTGCACAGGGTAACATGTACAAGTGCTGTCCAGCACATGGGACAACAGCTTAACATCCCATCCGATGGACAACGGCTTTTCCAAGACCATTGGTGACCCTTACTGGCCATAGGCAGGGACAGGAGTTTTGTGGAGATAAATCTCAACATTGAACCAGGCAGGACTCGAACCTGGGAGCTGCAGGTTACGAGACTGGCGCACTACCGGCAGGGCCACTTCCGCTCTTTGAACACAAAGCAATGCACATTTCAGAGATAAGCCTGGGTTGACATTTACCTCCCAGCGGCACTTTTTTGTACACAATGGACTAAATGACCAGGCCCCAAAGGCTCAGAGGTTAGGGAAAGATGACTCACTGGACAGCTATTTGAAGACTGATGGAGACCTCCCATCAAGGCCATCCAACGTGTTCTCTGATGTGCACAAGACATAGCTCTCCCACATACAGGGCCATGGCTTAAAGTCCCATCCGATGGATGGTGACCTTTTCTAGTTCATTGGTCCTGACCAAGGACAGAGTGGGGGGTAAAAGACATAAATCTCAACACTGACACTTGGGTTGGGTTGTTTTTTCACTGAGCAGCACTTTTTTTTCACAGAATGGGCTAAATGGCCAGGTTACAAGGATCCCAAGAGCTCAGAGAAGGTTGGGGAAAGGTATCCACTGGGCAGCTGTTAGGACACAGATGAAAATCTCCAGTCAAGGACATGCAAAAGTTCCTTAACTTACACAAGGAATGGCGCTCTTTTTCATACAGGACCTCAGTTTAACGCCCCATCCGACTGACGGTAGCCTCTCATTATCCGTTGGATTCTCTTTCTAACTAAAGACAGAGTTTGGGGTTAAAAAGATAAATCTCTACGCTGACATAATTGAGTTGGGTTGTTTTATCTCTGAGCGGCACTCTTTTGCACACAATGGCCTGGTCACAAAGACCCCGAAGGCTCAGAGTTTGTTGGGGGAAGGGGACTCACTGGACAGCTGTTAGGAGACAGATGGTAGACTCCCATCAAGGCTATCCGACATGTTCTTTAACGTGCACAAGGAATGGTACGTTCTTGAATACAGATCCAGGGCTTAACGTCCCACCGACTGAAAGTACCCTTTCCTATATCATTGGTGTCCCCTTTCTAACCAAGGAAGGGTAGGGATAAAATAGATACGGTTGAAACTCGTACCTAAAAACGGTAGATTATGAATCTGGTGATTTACCGACTGAGTCATTCCCTAGTGGATTTCTGTTGGGTTGGGTTGTTTTACCTCTGAGCGGCGCTTTTTTACACACCATGGACTAAATGGCCAGGTCATGTGGACCCTGAAGGTTCAGAGAAGGTTGGGGGAGGGGACCTACTGAAACAGCTGTTGGAAGACATATGGTAGCCTCCCGTCAAGACCATCCAGCATGTTCTTTAACGTGCACAGGGTATGACTATCCCACACACAGAGCCACGGCTTAACATCCCATCTGACGGACAGCAGCCTTTCCAAGCCCATCAGTGTCCCCTACTGACTGTGGGAAGGGCAGGAAATTTGCGGAGATTAATCTCAATGCTGACCCAGCTGGGACTCAAACCTGTATTGGATTTCTGTCCAACAGATCATAGAAATTTCAATTTGGATGTATTGAACATCTGTGAAAATAGAATCGCTTTTACATTCAAAGGCAAGATTTTACTTAATGCCTTACGGAACACAGAAACTGATATGATCAGATCAATTATCTATCGTACCTTTTCACTTCTTTCATTTCTCCACCAAAGGCAGCCACAGTTCTGATGGAAGATAAAACTTCATCTGCCACGATTGCTGCTTTTCCATAAGATTTTCCTTCCTTTCCAGTGAGAGATGCTTGAATCTAATCAAGAGTTAAGGAGTGTCAATCATCTTCCATAATAAGTTGTGATGAAAGAGAAACAAAAAAATTGAGAAAAACTCTATTTTTCAGCTTATTTACTGGACATTTTTTCAATAATTTAAGCGTTCCTTTAACACAGTGTCTCGCAAACTGTGTGCCGCGGCACATTAGTAGTGTGCCGCGAGAGATTTTCAAATTGACACTAGATATTCCAAAGATTTCATTTTGACTTGACTTATGTTATCGAAGTGCTTTAATATCGACGTGCTTTAATAAAAATCTTTCAGATTTTATCAACTGGGATCTTGTAAGTATTTATCAAGCTTTTTCCAAATTTTGGTATTAATTTTTGTTTATTTCAAGCCATAGAATGGACAAATATTTAAAACAAACACCGAGTTATGATTAATTACATTTATTATTATATTTATTTGAAATAAAATGCATTTAACGAAACTTCAATTTTCCTCTTTTTACGTAACCATCAAAAATTCTCTTTTAGGTGTGCCGCGGAAAAAAAAATTTAGATTCAGTGTGCCGCAGAGTAAAAAAGTTTGCGAGACACTGCTTTAACATGTACAAGGTATGGCTCTCTTGATGCCTCCCATCCAGAAGATTGTTATGACCTTTCCAAATTCATTAAAATACTCTTTCTGAAAGAGAACAGAGCAGGGGTTAGTCTAGAAAATCAGAATCTCTATAACTCTAAACTAAGCACTTTATGAGAACTTGGGACTGAAGATAAATTAAAGATCTCAATCAACTCTATCTGATTATCGATTTCCAACATTTTTCGTTCAGTATTTAAAGTTATGGAAGTTTGAATATTTAACATCAACAATGCGAAACATTAGGATTTATCTCTGAGGTTTATTAGAAGTTCTATAATAAGCATTACTTCAAAGCATTTAATACAGTGGATGTACAGTCGCTCAAAAAAGTATCCGAACACTATGGTTGATTACAGAATTGAGAAAAATATCTGGCAACGATTTGTTTAGAAATTAGTGATCTGGCAATTTCGTGTCACGTGACACAAAGGTTGCCAGATCACTAATTTCTAAAAAAATCGTTGCCAGATATTTTTTCTGAATTCTGTAATCAGCCATAGTGTTCGGATATTTTTTTGAGCGACTGTATATTTAAAGAGTTTGTGTGTATGTAATTCGATACTTCTAAATTTTCCTAAGACTGCTGTCGAATATTCAGATAGACTTGATTGAAATCTTGATCTCCAGTCACATTTTCTCCCAATGCTCTTATTTTGGAAATTACAGAACTTCCACGTTAGCATCCACTGATATAACATGGAGTCGGAGTGGTATTCATAATTCAACCGTCACTGACTGTATATATATATATACCGTATATTTCCGCAGATAAGACGATAGTTGAATCATAAAAAAAGCCCCCAAAATCTGGGTCGTCTTATAGGACAGATACAAAAAAAATTAGATTGAAATTTATATAAATTGAAACCATTATAAAATAAAACAAATCACTCACCACCGACTGCGACTGATCTTGAAAATTACTACAACTTACCAAAAAATCTATCATATTATTTAAATACGCTATATGATAATACATTACATACCAAATAAATATTAAAAGTTATGTTTATTGAGCTACTGAGGAAAAAACGGACAAACCGTAATTATTTACTAATACAGAGTAGGGTATGTCCACAAAATAGAATACCGCATACGACGCTTTTGTGAATAGTCAAGGTCATTACCCGAATGACCGAATCAGTGCGAATGTTTGCGAATAGGACATAATTCCGTATACGCTATACAGTATTATTATCCAGATGATGATCTGGATAATAATACTATCTAAACTAATCGATCTAACTAATCGATCTAAACTAAATTCATAGGCCGTTGATAGTTTGGGGTCGTCTTATAGGACAGATATATGCTAAAACTATAAAACTTTGCCGAAAATTTATACCTCGTCTCATCTGAAGGTCGTCTTATCTGCGGAAATATACGGTATATACATACACACACATATAACATTTTGCAATCACATGAGAATGCAAACAATTTTGAAGATAAAATTTTAAATTCATACTTTATTCAAAATATTTGATCAAATTCGTCTCACCTTAGCTATAAGACTTCCAGCAATCACAAGTATAGGTGTGACAGATAAAGTTACCAAAGTCAGTTTCCATCCATATATTAAGGCAAACAGAAACGAAAATATCGTTAGGGCTAGACACCAAACGCACATGCCCAGCTTTTCACCGATGCCATCTTGTATACGATTTAAATCTCTGAAAGGAAATATATATATCAAAACTAATGTTTCAATTTTTTTATACACCCATTTTCATCTCGTTTTCAAAAAAACTAGATAATAGTTTTACTTTGAGGTGTGTCTGTCTGTCCTTCTGTAGACATCGAACTTTTTTGTTTATAATGATCAACTAAATATTATTTTTATGTTGGATAGATAATTGATAAAATGTAACGATGTGAACATTCCGAATCTTACAAAAGCTGTAAAATGCGGCCTCTAGCGGTGAAAAAAGGTAGAAATTCTAAAATTTAAAAGGAATATTGCAAACGATGTTTTATGCTATAAATTTCAGATTTTTATGGTGGAAGTGGAAAGGGACGAAGTTTCTATAGGCAATAATGGGTTGACCCCTTGACCCAGGGGGTGGGAAACGATTTTTTTCTTTAAGAGGAAATTGTTTGTTTTTAGAGATATATTAAGAATTATTTTTAGGTTGGAAAGGTATTGATGAAATGATTCGTTTTGAACTTTCCGAATATTACAAAAGCTATAAATGTGCCCTCTAACTGTGGAAAAAAATCGAAAATTCCAAACGTTTTAAAAAATATTGCAAATGATGTATTTATGCCACAAATTTGAAATTTTGGTGGTGGAATGTTGAGAGATATTCCACTGACAGCAAAGATCTGCTCCCTTTTCTCATAGTGGTGTGAGAAAAGAATTTTTTTTAAATTTAATAAAAAAAAAACATAAAAAGCATTTGTCTGTTAAAGTACTAATGAAATACTACTATTTACATTTTCCCAATCATCCATTTAGCTCAAATTAAAACGAGTGAAAAAGTAGGTAAAAGAAAAACTTCATTCTCTTTGAAAACGAGTTGGGTTGGGTTGTTTTACCTCTGAGCGGCACTTTTTTGCCCACTATGGGCTAAATGGCCAGGTCACATGGACCCCGAAGGCTCAGAGAAGGTTGGGGGAGGGGACCCACTGGAACAGCTGTTGGGAGACAGATGGTAGCCTCCCGTCAAGGCCATCCAGTGTGTTCTTTAGCGTTGGGTTGTTTCATTTCAGAGCGGCACTTTTTCTGCACACAATGAACTAAATGGACAGGTCACATGGACCCCGAAGGCTCAGAGAAGGTTGGGGGAGGGGACCCACTTTAACAGCTGTTGGGAGACAGATGATAGCCTCCTGTCAAGGCCATCCAGCGTGTTCTTTAGCGTTGGGTTGTTTTATTTCAGGGGGGCACTTTTTCTGCACACAATGGGCTAAATGGCCAGGGCCAGGTCACATGGACCCAGGGGCGTAGGGAAGGACTATGGTTGGGGGAGGAGAAATCAAGAATTTGCCAACTGAGCGAACTTACTAGATTTTCGCTAGTTGGGAGGTGGGGGGGGGGGTTCAGGTTCAGGTAATTTTCACAACTCTCCTACATTTTGTCATTTGGCTTCCAATTTTGCCAACTAATCAACTAATCCTAATTTGCCATTTTTAACTTCCAATTTTGTCAACTAGCCATAATTTCACAGAAATAATTCCAATATTTACATCTCGTCTGCATTGTAGCAAGTCAGTGTGAATTTTCCCTTGATTTGGCCAACTCTCCTTAATTTCCCAAAACCAATCCCAATCTTTACATCTCTCCTAAATTTGTCAGGTCACTTCAAAATTTTCAAACTCCCCTAGATTTTGCCACGTTTTCTCGATTTTGTCAACTCTCCTTAATTTCACAAGCCCAATCCCAATTATCATAACTCGCCGTATTTTCCAAGTGGATTCGAATTTTGCCAACTGCCCTATATTTTGTTCAGTTTCCTCGATTTGTCCAACACTCCTTAATTTCACAAAACAAATCGCAATTTTCATAACTCGCCTATATTTTATCAAATGGATTCGAATTTTGCCAACTACCCTAGATTTTGCCAACTCGCCGTAATTTTGGAGAAAAAATCGAAATTTTTACATCTTCCCTGAATTTGCCAAGTCACTTCGAATTTTATCAACTCTCCTTAATTGCACAAGAAGGCACAATTTTCAGAACTCCCCTGTATTTTACCAAGTGGCTTCGAATTTTACCAACTCCCCTAGATTTTGTCAAGAGTTCTCGGTTTTTCCAACTCTCCTTAATTTTACAAAACCAATCCCAATTTTTACATTTCTCCTGAATTTGCCAAGTCACTTCAAATTTTTCAAACTCCCCAAAATTTTGCCAAGTTTTCTCGATTTTGTCAACTCTCCTTAATTTCGTAAAAACAATCCCATTTTTCACAACTCACCCGTATTTTACCAAGTGGATTCGAATTTTGCCAACTGACCTAGATTTTGCCATCTCGCCACAATTTTACAGAAAAAAATCCCAATTTTACATCACACCTGATTTTTCCAAAGTCACTCTGAATTTTGTCAACTCCACCAAGATTTGCCAACTCTCCTAGATATTGCAAAGTTATCTCGATTTTGGCAACATGCCATAATTTTATAGAAAAAAGATTGCAATTTTTACATCTCACCTGAATTTTGTCAACTCTCCACGATTTTGCCAAGTCACTCCGAAAAATGCCAACTGCTCCTAGTTTTTCCAACTACCCCTAGATTTTGCCAACTCGCTAAGTTTTGCCAATTCGCCATAATTTTACAGAAAAAAATCCAAATTTTCACATTTTACCTGAATTTTGCCAACTCCCCACGATTTTGCCAAGTCACTGCGAATTTTGCCAACTGTCCCTAGATTTTACCAACTCCCTAAGTTTTGCCAACTCGCCATAATTTTACAGAAAAAAATCCTAATTTCTACACCTCATGTGAATTTTGCCAACTCCCCACGATTTTGCCGAGTTACTCAGAATTTTGTCAACTCCCCAAGATTTTACCAAGTCACTCCGAACTTTGCCAACTCCCCAAAATTTTGCCAAGTTGTCCCGATTTTGCCAACTCCCCAAGATTTTACAAAGTCACTCCGAATTTTGCCAACTCCCCAAGATTTTACCAAGTCACTCCGAACTTTACCAACTCCCCAAAATTTTGCCAAGTTGTCCCGATTTTGCCAACTTCCCAATATTTTACCAAGTCACTCCGATTTTTGCCAACTCCCTAAGATTTTGCCAACTCACCTGTATTTTACCAAGTGACTTCGAATTTTACCAACTGCTCTAAATTTTGCCGTCTCTCTATTTTCCAAACTGCCTTAGATTTGCCAAGTTGCCTCAATTTTGACAACTCCCCTTAATTTTCCAAAAAAAAAATTGCGAAATTTTCCCAACTCACCTAGATTTTACGAAGTCGCTTCGAATTTTACCAACTCCGAGTTACTTTGGGCGGGAGCTACAACCCTGCATGGACCCCGAAGGCTCAGAAAAGGTTTGGAGGGGACCCACTGGAAGAGCTGTTGGGAGACAGATGGTAGCCTCCCGTCAACGCCATCCAGCGTATTCTTTAACGTGCACAGGGTATGGCTCTCCCGCACACGGGGCAACGGCTTAGCGTCCCATCCGATGGACAGCGGTCTTTCCAAGCCCATCGGTGTCCCCTACTGACCGTGGGCAGGGCGGGGTATTTTGCGGAGAAAAAACTCAACGCTGCCTTTAAAACGAGATTCCAATATGCGCCAGAGGAGATATGTGTTCTCCTAGTTTACTTTAAAATTTCAATGATGTGAGCAGGCCCGTAATCAGCTCAAAGCAATGAGGAAGGGAGGGAAGGCTTTGTCAATTAGTAGGAGAAACTGAACAATAACAAAAGAATTGTTATTAAAAAAAAGATAAGTGGAAATGCAATTCTGGGATCAAATATCCGCCATCGCAAATTTGTGCATCGGCATCCCATACGCAAAGAATTCTTTGTAAAGCAAAAAAATTTAAAATTTTCAAAACTTCAAACAGACTAAAACAAACTTAGCTCATGGACTTGCCACGGTGGTGGGGTGGGCTCACCCTCCCTACCCATTACCTCTACCCTCTTTGTTTACTGTCCTGGATATGGGTAACGGTTGACCGAGTACATGATAAAACTGGAAATCAAACTCTTCCTTCTCTCTTGATTTATAGCCCGTCACCCCGACCTCTATTTGACCTCAAATGCAACATCGGAACTGAAAATCCCTCTCACTTTTGAGTTCTATTGCCGGAAATAGTCCTATTCACCATTTTTTAGCTCTCCATCACCGGTATATTAGCATTTGACCTTTGACCTCGAAGGACCCATCGCATTCAAAATTTGGCATACTTTCTGAGATCTATAATTCAAAATACACTCAGTCACCAATTTATAGCCATCTAACATTGGTAGATCTATATTTCACTTCGAAGAACACTGCGGATCCGAAATTTGGTGACATTTCCTACATCTAGAACCCGAAACACCCCCAGACACCAATTTGCACGTTTCTAGCACTCGTAGATCAAGATTTGACCCCTATGTGTCCTCTATTCAAGGTCAAATACCCTTAGGTGTAAATTTTCAGAGCTGTACCATTTCTGCATCAGAATTAGAATTCGTATGATATCACAATCGTCTCTATATATATTAAATGTACTTATGAAAACTTGCTGTTCGTTTCAATTTCCTTTTAGCATCTAAAATGAGTCTTAATTCACCCTTTGTTAATCAACTGCTTACGTTTTTGAGGACAGTAAATGAACGCATAGTCAATGAAATCATCACCAACTTTACCTATAGAAGTTATAGAGCTTCAAAGTTCGATTCCATTGACCCAACATGTAATTCGCTAATATTTTGGTAGGTTGGATTGTTTTACCTCTGAGCGGCACTTTTTTGCACACCATGGGCTAAATGGCCAGGTCACATGGACCCCGAAGGCTCAGAGAAGGTTGGGGGAGGGGACCCACTGGAACAGCTGTTGGGAGACAGATGGTAGCCTCCCGTCAAGGCCATCTAGCGTGTACTTTAACGTGCACAGGGTATGGCTCTCCCGCACACGGCCCATGGCTTAACGTTCCATCCGACGGACGGCGACCTTTCCAAGCCCATCGGTGTCCCCTACTGACCGTGGGCAGTGCGGGGAATTTTGCGGAGATAAATCTCAACGCTGACCCAGCTGGGACTCGAACCTGGGAACTACAGATTACGAGCCTGGCGCGCTACCGACTGAGTATTTTATATATCCCCCGCCCCAATATTTTGGTAGGCAGCGCGTGAGGGTTTTGAGTGTAAAATCTACAAACCTAATACGTTTTAATTATTAATTTTAAGCACTGAAAGATATCATGTGAAAGAATTTGCGATTTTTCACTCATCCAAGTTACTAACGGTAATTAAGTTATTTCCATAGCGATAAAAAAAAGCATTCCTGCCTTTTACAAAACTTATTTGCAGTTGAAACCGATTGTCAATCAATTAGTTTAACACTCAAATTTATAACTTTTACAAAGAATTTTATTTGCTTACAATTTTTTTTGTCACTGTTTATTATGATTTCAAATATTTATCAGTTTATATATTGGGGGCGGGGGTGGCTCAGTCGGTAGCGCGCCAGGCTCGTAATCTGTAGTTCCCAGGTTCGAGTCCCAGCTGGGTCAGCGTTGAGATTTATCTCCGCAAAATTCCCCGCCCTGCCCACGGTCAGTAGGGGACACCGATCTGCTTGGAAAGGCCGCCGTCCGTCGGATGGGACGTTAAGCCGTAGTCCCGTGTGTGGGAGAGCATACCGTGTGCACGTTAAAAAACACGCTGGATGGCCTTGACGGGAGGCTACCATCTGTCTCCAACAGCTGTTCCAATGAGTCCCCTCCTCCAACCTTCTCTGAGCCTTCGGGGTCCATGTGACCTGGCCATTTAGCCCATGGTGTGCAAAAAAGTTCCGTTCAGAGGTAAAACAACCCAACAGTTTATTTATTTCTGGTTGAATTACAGTTTAGAAAGTTAAAAAATAAATAAAATTATACCACAACTGAAAGGAATCATCGAATTAAATTACGAAATTATTCCAGTGTTTATATTGCATGCATAAAAAAATAAGATTTTATTTTTCTAATGCCTTTTTGAAAGTATGCATCAAAGTTTTTCTGGGTTCAAAAAATTTTATTTCTCACACTGGAATGATCGTTCTGTTGGATGTGAGATTTGAATTTGGAGTTCTTAAAAGACTGATCAAATCATTATGAACACAATTAAACAGAACATTAAACAGCAGCAGTAATAAAATATGATGACTGAAAAGAATATGACGTCATCTCTGACCAAAATCAATACGAAAGCTTAGATGTACATTCACTCAAAAAAGTATCCGAACACTATGGTTGATTATAGAATTCAGAAAAAATATCTGACAACGTTTTTTTTAGAAATTAGTGATCTCGCAACCTTTGTGTCACGTGATTACAGAATTCAGGAAAAATATGTGGAGCGTGTACAGCAACTGCACACGCTCCAGTTTGCTGTGAACGGTAACTGCACACGCTCAATATTTCCGTGAGTGAGCCCACACGATCTAGTATCAAAATAATATGACCACCTACAGTCGCTCAAAAAAATATCCGAACACCATGGCTGATTACCGAATTCAGAAAAAATATCTGGCAACAATTTTGTTTTAGAAATTAGTGATCTGGCAACCTTCGTGTCACGTGATTACGGAATTCAGGAAAAATATCTGGAGCGTGTACAGCAACTCTACACGCTCCAGTTACCGTTCACAGCAAACTGGAGCGTGTGCAGTAACTGCACATGCTCCAGTTTGCTGTGAACGGTAACTGCACACGCTCAATATTTCCGTGAGTGAGCCCACACGATCTAGTATCAAAATAATATGACCACCTACAGTCGTTCAAAAAAGTATGCGAACACTATGGTTGATTGCAGAATTCAGAAACAATTGTGGCAACGATTTTTTGTTTAGAAATTAGTGATCTGGCAACCTTCGTGTCACGTGACACGAAGGTTGCCAGATCACTACTTTCTAAAAAAAAATCGTTGCCAGATATTTTTTCTGAATTCTGTAATCAACCATAGTGTTCGGATACTTTTTTGAACGACTGTACAGAACGCAAATACAATGCAACTTTCATAAGATCTTTATTTGAAAACACTTACGCTGTAATCCGACTCGCAAAATCACCTGTTTGGTTCTTGTCAAACCACTCACAATCTTGTCTAAGAATTGACTTGAGAAAAATGCAGCGTATCTTGAAAGCCTGATTGGCCGCAGCTACACTCAGACAACTGACCATGATGTAGTTTAGAAAAAGAACGCCAGCTGCTATCAGTAGCATCCAAATGGAAATCCACTTACTCTTCTCCATAAACTCATTTTTCATTTCAGTAGAGAAGCTGAAAATTAAAATCGGAACTCTTTATTTTGAGTATTTTACAACAGCATTTTTTAAATTATTATTTGCAACCACTGCTGATTACTGCGTCATTTACAGCTAACGGAAAACAAACAAATAACCATGTCATCCAGGGATTCGAACCCGGACCCCAGCAGCAAACAACCATACCATCGTGAGACACAAACTCGGACCCCAGCAGCAAACAACCATGCCATCCCAGAACTCGAACCACAACCCCGGGTTTGGGTTGGGTTGGGTTGTTTCACCTCTGAGCGGCGCTTTTTTGCACACCATGGACTAAATGGCCAGGTCACGTGGACCCCGAAGGCTCAGAGAAAGTTGGGGGAGGGGATCCACTGAAACAGCTATTGGGAGACAGATGGTAGCCTCCCGTCAAGGCCATCCACCGTGTTCTTTAACGTGCACTATAGCTCTCCCGCACACTGAGCCACGGCTTAATCCCATCCGACGGACGGCGGCCTTTCCAAATCCATCGGTGTCCCCTACTGACCGTGGGCAGGGCGGGGAGCTTTGCGGAGATAAATCTCAACGCTGATCCAGCTGGGACTCGAACCTGGGAACTACAGATTACGAGCCTGGCGCGCTACCGACTAAGCCTCCCCCCACACACACACACACAAACACACATAATTACATATATGCAAAATAATCATGTTATAGTCATATGAAAACTAAAAACAATACTACAAATTCAACTCTGTGATGAAAACAGATTGATTATTAATTGATTATTTGATATATGTATGAGCCTCGGGTTATATCATTGCGTGCAAAAGAGTATACATACTTTTTTTTACGTACTTTTTATTGACACTTTGTCTGATGGTCAAATTGCATATTAGTCCCTCTTAAAGCACATAATTTAAAGTTTCGCCAAAAAAAGACAAAAAAAAAGCAAATTTTATATGCACTGCTGTTCATTCATATTTTGAGAAAGTTAAACAAAAATACAAATATCTTAATAAATCCTTTTCTGAATTTAACGAAAATTTCAGAGGATATTTAATATCACATATATTAATATTTACATTTGAAATAAAGAACATATCGGGATACTTGTTCAATTATAAAATTAAATTTCTAATCACAGAATACATCGTAAAATTTTTTCAATTACGAAAAATTATAGATCACCGCAGATATTGAAGTTAACGTTATTTGGTGAGGAAAATGATTACAGTCGCTCAAAAAAATATCCGAACACTATGGTTGATTACAGAATTCAGAAAACATATCTGGTAACGTTTTTGCTTTAGAAATTAGTGATCTGACAATCTTCGTGTCACGTGACACCAAGGTTGCCAGATTTTTTTTCTGAATTCTGTAATCAACCATAGTGTTCGGATATTTTTTGAACGACTGTACTCCTATAACAATATAGGTTGCACAACGAGCTCTCGTGCTCCTAATACGGTTATCCAATAATGCTGAGAGCAACAAATCCCATTCCTCTTTAAGAGTATTTCGCAGCTTATGAACCATCCTTTGGAGGAGGTGACGACTTCCAACTTGCCTTCTCAAAGCATTTGGGTTCAATAGGATTTAGGTCTGGGGACCTCGCTGACCATTCCATTCCCTGGATATCTTCATCTCGAGGTCTTCCTTCCTCTACTATCTCAGCTTGGAGGAGGTGACGACTTCCAACTTGCCTTCTCAAAGCATTGGGTTCAATGGGATTTAGGTCTGGGGACCTCGCTGACCATTCCATTCCCTGGATATCTTCATCTCGAGGTCTTCCTTCCTCTACTATCTCAGCTTGGAGGAGGTGACGACTTCCAACTTGCCTTCTCAAAGCATTGGGTTCAATGGGATTTAGGTCTGGGGACCTCGCTGAAAATTCCATTCCCTGAATATCTTCATCTCGAGGTCTTCTTTCCTCTACTATCTCAGCTTGGAGGAGGTGACGACTTCGAACTTGCCTTCTCAAAGCATTGGGTTCAATGGGATTTATGTCTGGGGACCTCGCTGACCATTCCATTCCCTGGATATCTTCATCTCGAGGTCTTCCTTCCTCTACTATCTCAACTTGGAGGAGGTGACGACTTCCAACTTGCCTTCTCAAAGCATTGGGTTCAATGGGATTTAGGTCTGGGGACCTCGCTGACCATTCCATTCCCTGGATATCATCATCTCGAGGTCTTCCTTCCTCTACTATCTCAGCTTGGAGGAGGTGACGACTTCCAACTTGCCTTCTCAAAGCATTGGGTTCAATGGGATTTAGGTCTGGGGACCTCGCTGACCATTCCATTCCCTGGATATCTTTATCTCGAGGTCTTCCTTCCTCTACTATCTCAGCTTGGAGGAGGTGACGACTTCCAACTTGCCTTCTCAAAGCATTGGGTTCAATGGGATTTAGGTCTGGGGACCTCGCTGACCATTCCATTCCCTGGATATCTTCATCTCGAGGTCTTCCTTCCTCTACTATCTCAGCTTGGAGGAGGTGACGACTTCCAACTTGCCTTCTCAAAGCATTGGGTTCAATGGGATTTAGGTCTGGGGACCTCGCTGACCATTCCATTCCCTGGATATCTTCATCTCGAGGTCTTCCTTCCTCTACTATCTCAACTTGGAGGAGGTGACGACTTCCAACTTGCCTTCTCAAAGCATTGGGTTCAATGGGATTTAGGTCTGGGGACCTCGCTGACCAATCCATTCCCTGGATATCTTCATCTCAAGGTCTTCCTTCCTCTACTATCTCAGCTTGGAGGAGGTGACGACTTCCAACTTGCCTTCTCAAAGCATTGGGTTCAATGGGATTTAGGTCTGGGGACCTCGCTGACCATTCCATTCCCTGGATACCTTCATCTCGAGGTCTTCCTTCCTCTACTATCTCAGCTTGGAGGAGGTGACGACTTCCAACTTGCCTTCTCAAAGCATTGGGTTCAATGGGATTTAGGTCTGGGGACCTCGCTGACCATTCCATTCCCTGGATATCTTTATCTCGAGGTCTTCCTTCCTCTACTATCTCAGCTTGGAGGAGGTGACGACTTCCAACTTGCCTTCTCAAAGCATTGGGTTCAATGGGATTTAGGTCTGGGGATTTCGCTGAAAATTCCATTCCCTGGATATCTTCATCTCAAGGTCTTCTTTCCTCTACTATCTCAGCTTGGAGGAGGTGACGACTTCCAACTTGCCTTCTCAAAGCATTGGGTTCAATGGGATTTAGGTCTGGGGACCTCGCTGACCATTCCATTCCCTGGATATCTTCATCTCGAGGTCTTCCTTCCTCTACTATCTCAACTTGGAGGAGGTGACGACTTCCAACTTGCCTTCTCAAAGCATTGGGTTCAATGGGATTTAGGTCTGGGGACCTCGCTGACCAATCCATTCCCTGGATATCTTCATCTCAAGGTCTTCCTTCCTCTACTATCTCAGCTTGGAGGAGGTGACGACTTCCAACTTGCCTTCTCAAAGCATTGGGTTCAATGGGATTTAGGTCTGGGGACCTCGCTGACCATTCCATTCCCTGGATACCTTCATCTCGAGGTCTTCCTTCCTCTACTATCTCAGCTTGGAGGAGGTGACGACTTCCAACTTGCCTTCTCAAAGCATTGGGTTCAATGGGATTTAGGTCTGGGGACCTCGCTGACCATTCCATTCCCTGGATATCTTCATCTCGAGGTCTTCCTTCCTCTACTGTCTCAGCTTGGAGGAGGTAACGACTTCCAACTTGCCTTCTCAAAGCATTGGGTTCAATGGGATTTAGGTCTGGGGACCTCGCTGAAAATTCCATTCCCTGGATATCTTCATCTCGAGGTCTTCTTTCCTCTACTATCTCAGCTTGGAGGAGGTGACGACTTCCAACTTGCCTTCTCAAAGCATTGGGTTCAATGGGATTTAGGTCTGGGGACCTCGCTGACCATTCCATTCCCTGGATATCTTCATCTCGAGGTCTTCCTTCCTCTACTATCTCAACTTGGAGGAGGTGACGACTTCCAAGTTGCCTTCTCAAAGCATTGGGTTCAATGGGATTTAGGTCTGGGGACCTCGCTGACCATTCCATTCCCTGGATATCTTTATCTCGAGGTCTTCCTTCCTCTACTATCTCAGCTTGGAGGAGGTGACGACTTCCAACTTGCCTTCTCAAAGCATTGGGTTCAATGGGATTTAGGTCTGGGGACCTCGCTGACCATTCCATTCCCTGGATATCTTCATCTCGAGGTCTTTCTTCCTCTACTATCTCAGCTTGGAGGAGGTGACGACTTCCAACTTGCCTTCTCAAAGCATTGGGTTCAATGGAATTTAGGTCTGGGGACCTCGCTGACCAATCCATTCCCTGGATATCTTCATCTCAAGGTCTTCCTTCCTCTACTATCTCAGTTCCATGTGGACGAGCGTTATCATCCATAAAAATTAATTCTTACCTTAGAGCATATCTAAAAACTCTCCCATAAATCTCTAAGGATATCGTCTCTGTATCTTAGGGGAGTTAGTGTCCTTCCTGAGAAGACATATAGGTCAGTGGCCATTGTTAGTGATACCTCCCCAGACCAGCAAAACATTCCCACTAAAATGGTCCCTTTCCACGATATGTAAGGGGTGATTACGTTTCTCATGCTCTCTCCAGATGCGTTTGCGCCGAGGATCACCACTTACACTATATCATGGTTCATTCGAAAAGATAACCTGTTCCCATTGATCATTGGTCCAATTGTACCCTTCGATGAGCTGAGGTTATTGTTATGCACGTCTTCTAATCCTCTTTCATGAAGTCGTCAGGACACGGCTACTCTAGCTACTGTCCTTCCTGTTGTAGCTAACATCTCCAATGCAAGTTGGTATGCTGACAACATTCTATCGTCTTGAAGTTAGGGACAGGAAACGATCATATTCAACTGTGGTTGCTCTGGGACTACCCTGGCTCGTTCTTCTAGAGCAGGGGTGGTCAAATAGCGGCCCGCTAAGAGTTTTTTGTGGCCCGCCAAGACAGTCAGAAAAATCCGCCTTGTACCGAGATTTCCTTCCCGTGCGCGACCGAAGATTCGTCTCGTATTTTCCACTAGGACGGCCAAGTCAATACGCATGCGTAGTGTAGATACGAAAACAATTGCCCACCCCTGTTCTAGAGCATATTCCAGTGTCTTGAAACATCTCCAGAGTCTGAAAACATCTCCAGAGACTTTTCGACACATTGATGAATCTGACAACCTCTCTATATGACAGCCCTGCTTCCATCAGATCGATGGATCTCAACTTTTGACGGTCATCCAAATGGTTTCTCCTTTTCATTTCAAAAATATTGTAATCCGAAACTCTCGATAAAGCCGCTCTTAATCCGAAATGAGAAGCGGCCGTTCTGAAGATGCTTTTATCGCAAGCTTAAGTTGCATATAGCTTTGCATATTGAGAAATGCAAATTTAATAGCGGATAAATGTGAGTTATTTCACGCCAAATATCCTCTGAAACTTCCGCTAAATTCCAAAAGGATTTCTTCAGATTGGATTGGGTTGTTTTACTTCTGAGCGGCACTTTTTTGTACACCATGGGCTAAATGGCCAGGTCACAAGGACCCCGAAGGCTCAAAGAAGGCTAGTGGAGGGGACCCACTGGAACAGCTGTTGGAAGACAAATGGTAGCCTCCCGTCAAGGCCATCCAGCGTGTTTTTTAACGTGCACAGTGTATGGCTATCCCGCACACGGGTCCATGGCTTAACGTCCCATTCGACGGACGGCGGCCTTTCCAAGCCCATCGGTGTGCCCTACTGACCGTGTGCTGGGTGGGGAGCTTTGCGGAGATAAGTCTCTCAACGCTGACCCAGCCGGGCTCAAACCCGGGAACTGCAGATTGCGAGCCTGGCATACTACCGACTGAGCCACCCCCGCCCCAGAATTCCTTCAGAGATTTGAAATTTGTTCAACTTGCTTTAAATTATGAACAGCAGTGTACTTTATAAATAATACACTAAAAATGTCAAAATTTACAACTGGGAAATACTTATTATCTTAAACTATATAAACTTACTGCAAATCATTTTCTGCCATTGAACGGTCCGATATAGAAGCTGCTGCAGTAATATTCACTTCAGTAAATGAGTCTAATATCGAACCAATGAACACAAATATAAGAGGCATAGCAGTTCCACTAAGCACCGCAGCAGAGCAGGCAATCAGGATCAGAAATCTGTCCAGGTAAGTGGAATAACGAAACTGTAACAAGGAAAAGAAAAAATGTCATCTTTCATTTATTACTGATAATAACAATTCATTTTCAGTTGTTTATTGGCAGTGATAATTCTGATAAACAGAAAACTTTCAAACAACTTGGTTTTTCTCTTACACACAAAAACATCCTCAAGAAATTGGTAAGATGTTAGGTTCATTAATACATAGGGTCCGGGTATTTATAACCTTTAATACGGTATGGTAACTCACAGGCAAACATGTCACAAAATAATTATAAATGCCGAAAAATAAAAAAATTTTAGGTATGGAGAATTAGGATACAACTTTCTAACTTCCTGATTATTACTCTCAGGTGTTCTTGCTGGTCTGTAAATGGTAGCTAGGCATAAACTGGAAGGAGAGCTGTGTACCAATCCCAAATGATGATGCACAGAACCGGCCAGGTCTAGCACCTAATGTCCGACCCCACCTTCTCGTGGTGCAGGCCGTTAGTACCTTTCAAAAGAGATATTCTCTTTTGGAAGGGAACGGAAGGGGAGGGCTGCCAGTTCAGTATGGCCTACTGATCTGGTCATCTATGGCCACTTTTTTTTTTCAACCCTTCTGGGGAGTGGTCAACTTCACAGGGTCCTGGTGCCGACCGTTTATACCTACTAGACTGGACTTGTTTTTGGATTTGAGTTTGATCATGAAACCTGGACTTGCTGCACTGGTGGGCCTCTGTTGAGGGAGAGTCTGCCGCTGTGTTTTCTGTTTGCTTCTGGGTTGCCAGACCTAAGTGAACAGAGGCATGGGATACCTTATATCAGCTGGTGAATGATCCTAATCAGACGCCATCGCAGGTACCTGAACCTTCCTTAGCTAGTTGGGCATCGTCAAGCCTAAACTGGAGTAATGTGTCTCAGGCAGGCCATATGGCTCTTGAAAAAGTCCACTTGAAAAGGTGGTGCCTGAAGTTCCTACCAGCATCAGTGACTTCAGCCTTTAGCGGAGGAGAAACAGGTCTTTGCCCCATGCCTGCGATCAGGGGGCTGTTTGATATTGTTGGCCCTACCAATCTCAATAAACCTAATTTCTTTAAAAATCCTACTGATCATTTTCTCTCTGCAGGAACGTGGAACATGAGGACTTTACATAGACATTATTCTCTTGATGTCCTCATGCAGGAATTCCAGCGCTATAACCTAGATATTCTAGGCTTGCAAGAGACCAGATGGACAGGTAAAGGTGAGATACTTAAAAATAACTTTAAATTTCTCTTTACAGGGACAGGGGATGGAAAGCATCACAAAGGAGTGGGTCTGCTGCTCAGCAGACATGCTAGTGATGCTCTTCTAGGATACGAGTGCATTAATGAAAGGTTTCTTACAGCAAAATTTCAGACAAGCATTAAAAACTTGAATGTTATCTGCTGTTATGCCCCCACTGAGGATGCTGATGAGGATGAGAAGGATAGGTTTTACGGACAACTTCAGGATATTTTGAATTCTGTCAAGAAAGGAGATGTTACCCTTGTTCTTGGTGACTTCAATGCCAAAGTTGGTACTGACTCTGATCTTTGGGGAGGGGTGATAGGCCCTTTTGGTATTGGTAGCTGCAATGGCAATGGACAACGTCTCCTACAGGTAAGTAAACTCAATGGATTCAGAATAACTAACGCTTATTACAAACACCGCGACATACATAAGTACACATGGGTTTCACCCGATGCGTTGCATAAGAATATTATTGATTATATATTAATTAACAGCAAATGGGCTAGTTCTGTTAGGAATACCAGGTCATATAGAGGAGCTGAAATTGGATCTGACCATTACCTTGCTAAAAGTGTCTTGCAATTTAAACTTAAAAAGTGTTGTGCTAAAGTTAAAAAATTTACCTTTAATACTGAAGCTCTGAAAGACCCAGTTATTGCTAAAGCTTACTATGATAGGTTACTTAGTCATTATTACAGTCATGGTTTGCTTAATACTGAAGTTCAGGTAGAATGGGTCCATTTTAAACAGGCTTTTTTGAAAAATAACAGTACTCTTTTAGGACAAAAGGAGCAGAAGAGACAGAATTATTTAAGTGATAAGGCACTTGAGCTTATTTCAGAAAGAAGGAACTGCAGGAATGTCCTTAATCAGTACCCTACTAGTCCTAATAGAAAGGATTACAGAGAGCTTAATAAACGTGTAAAGGATCAGTTAGCTACTGATAAGAATCTTTGGCTTGATGGTTTGGCTGAAAAAGCTGAGGAAGCAGTTAGGCAGCACAACAGCAGAGAGCTGTACCAGATAGTTAATGTATTATGTGGTAGAAAACGGACAGGCATACGAGGATTGAAGGATAAACAAGGTAAGGTTATAGAAGGGGAGAATTCTGTCATGGCTAGGTGGGCTAAGCATTTCAGTGATGTTCTAAACAATGTGGTTAGTTCTACTCCCATTTTTTGCAATGATGATAGATGCATTGGTGGCTTTGATGTTGGCTCTATAACACAATCTGAAGTTATTTTGGCTATTTCTAAACTTAAACTTCAGAAATCCCCAGGGGTAGATGAAATTACTACAGAAATGCTTAGAGCTGGGAATGTTTCGGTTACCACTTGGATAACTGAAATTTTGAATATCTTTTATAATAAAGGCATGGTTTTTACGGATTTTAACAGAGCTATTATTATCCTTATTTTCAAAAAAAGGTGATCGCAGTTCTTTTGATAACTATAGGGGTATCAGCCTACTCTCTGTTCCAGGTAAAGTTCTTTCCATGATTGTGCTTAATAGAATTAAGAATCTGGTTGACAGTCAATTGCATGATGAGCAATGTGGATTCAGAAGTGGTAGGGAATATGTGGATCAGATATTTTCACTTAGGCAGATTCTTGAGAAATGTTTGGAGTTTCAGAAACCTTTGGTTGCTAGCTTTGTTGATTTCAAAAAGGCTTTCGACTCTGTTGATCGTCATAATTTGTGGTTGATTGTGAGATCATATGGTATACCTGACAAGTTAGTTAACATAATGAAAGCTCTCTATAATAACAGTGAGTCGTGTGTGAGAGTTGGTAAGGCTTATAGCAATTGGTTTAGCATTACTTCTGGTGTTCGACAAGGGTGCATTTTGTCTCCTTTTCTCTTTAGCTTGGTTATTGATTATGTTATGCAAAATTCACTTCAAGGGAAAGATTTTGGACTTAAATGGACTGGAGATATGAATATTTCTGATTTAGATTATGCTGATGATTTAGCCCTTTTGGCAAATGATGTTGATGAGATGAAATCTTTCATTCGAACTGTTGATGAGACTGGTAGTACAGTAGGTTTGGTTATAAACAGAGAGTAAACTAAAGTGATGAAAATTGGTCAGGCAGGTTGTGATTCAGTTCATCTGAATGGTTGCAGTCTTGAGCAGGTGTCACAGTTTAATTACCTTGGGAGCTGCGTAACTGATACTGGTAATGTGCGCCATGAGATTAACAGACGAATAGGTATTGCTGCCGGGACTTTTAAGAATCTATGGAGATTTTGGAGAAATAGGCGTATACACCTAAAGACTAAAATTAGACTGTATAATAGCTCAGTTCTTTCTAGGATTAGTTATGGTAGTGAAACTTGGACGCTGTGTAAACAAGATAAGAGGAAACTAGATGCTTTTGATTCTAGATGCTTACGTAGTATCTTTGTAACTAATGATGAGGTTAGGCAAAGGAGTCGGCAACCTCCTTTAAGCAGCATATTGTACAGAGAGAGACTCCGCTGGTTTGGCCATGTTGCCTGTATGGATAATTATAGATTGGCGAATAGGGTATGAACAGTGTGCCAAGAGGCTTCAGAAAGAAGGGGAGACCTAGGATGCGGTGGGCAGACATGTCAAACAGGACTTTGTTAGAATTGGTGTGCAGTGGCCAGATGCAGTAGATGTAGCTCAGGACAGATATGCTTGCAGAATTAAACTGCACAGTCTGGTTGGATCTCCGTAGCCCATGGCTGCTTGATGATGATGATGATGATGATGATGATGATGATGATGATGATGATGATGATGATGATGATGATGATGATGATGATGATGATGATGATTTTGCTATTTGAGTTATTTCTCATGCTCATTGATCTGCAAACTAAGAAATGAAGAAATTTTCCATGTCACAAATTACAACTTGAATATTTGGGTGTCCGGAAAAAAATCGCGTTTTTGCACTGTGTTCTTTTAAGTTGCTAATTTTCATAGTTTCAGCGGGATAGGTTGTCGATGTTGCAGATCGTATGAAAGCTCGTTGCTTGGGGAACAGGTTCATATATGATACACGTGTTGCATTGAATGTTTGTCGCTTGTACAAAATGGCCACGAAATATGAAATATTTCTTCTGTTGAGTCATTACTGGAAGCAAGGGTATAAAGCGGCTGAAGCAATCCAAAAAAAAAATGAAGATGAGATGTTGTGACAAAGGTGTTGAAACGAAGACGAAGGTTCTGGCAGGTAAAGCTTCCCAAACTTGATCAAATCCATCTCGTGACACACCCAGCATACAGCCCCGATATCGGCCCTTCTTATTATCAGCTGTTTCGGATGATGTCGCATTTTCTCTGTAGTAGGTCCTTCGCTGATTCGGACGAAGTAGAACTCGTTTGTCAAACGTTCTTTGCCTCTAAGCTGAAAGCATGGTACAGTCGCTCAAAAAAATATCCCAACACTATGGTTGATTACAGAATTCAAAAAAATATTTGGCAACGATTTTTTTAGAAATTAGTGATCTGGCAACCTTCGTTTTGCGTTACAAGTAGGTTGCCAGATTCGTGTCACGTGACACGAAGGTTGCCAGATCACTAATTTCTAAAAAAAATCGTTGCCAGATATTTTTTCTGAATTCTGTAGTCAACCATAGTGTTCGGATACTTTTTTGAGCGACTGTACCCTCTCGATTTCTTTCCCACTAAAAAAGGGCAAGTAAAATTCGTTCTCCTTTATATCTCCCAAATGTAAAGGCCTACAGTCAGGATTTAGGTATTAAATGAATACCCATATGAGTACCGTCGTAGACTACTTCGAATTATACCCCCACCATTCTCCCCTCTCCCCAAATGAAGACGGAAATTTAGGGTGATCGACCTAACGAGTTATATCTCAAACTAAAGCTTTGGGGGCGAGGGTGGCTCAGTCGGTAGCGCGCCAGACTCGTAATCTGTAGTTCCCAGGTTCGAGTCCCAGCTGGGTCAGCGTTGAGATTTATTTCCGCAAAATTCCCCACCCTGCCCACGGTCAGTAGGGAACACCGATGGGCTTGGAAAGGCCGCCGTCCGTCGGATGGGACGTTAAGCCGTGGCCCCGTGTGCGGGAGAGCCATACCCTGTGCACGTTAACGAACACACTGGATGGCCATGACGGAGGCTACCATCTGTCTCCCAACAGCTGTTCCTGTGGGTCCCCTCCCCCAACCTTCTCTGAGCCTTCGGGGTTCATGTGACCTGGCCATTTAGCCCATGGTGTGCAAAAACGTGCCGCTCAGAGGTAAAACAACCCAACTAAAACTTGTGACATCTCCAATGTCACGTGACACGAAAGTTGCCAGATCACTAATTTCTAAAAAAATCCTTGCAGATATTTTTCTGAATTCTGTAATCAACCATAGTGTTCGGGCAATTTTTTGAGCGACTGTACGTGGTCATATTATTTTGATACTAGATCGTGTGGGCTCACTCACGGAAATATTGAGCGTGTGCAGTTACCGTTCACAGCAAACTGGAGCGTGTGCAGTAACTGCACACCCTCCAGTTTGCTGTGAACGGTAACTGGAGCGTGTACAGTTGCTGTACACGCTCCAGATATTTTTCCTGAATTCTGCAATCACGTGACACGAAGGTTGCCAGATCACTCATCTCTAAAAAAAATCGTTGCCAGATATTTTTCTGAATTCTGTAATCAACCATGGTGTTCGGATGTTTTTTTGAGCGACTGTAGAACCAAGAGGTACTCAGCAAGTGTTGCGTAGCAAATAATTATCAAATTTCTCACAAAGTATCATCTTCCGAAATCTTTACCAGGCCTCGAGTCCAGTTTGGGGAAGATTGTTTGTCACAGGCAAGAGTGTAGAGTTGGGCCAAATTATTTAGAGAAGGACGAGATCGTGTCGAAAATGAACCTCACGCTCGGTAACCAAGAACTTCTGTCACTCTCGACAATGTTGACAGAATTGAGAAACTTATCAGAGACAATCGTCGCATAATCATCATTCGTGAACTCTTAAAAGAGACTGGAATTAATGTAGGGTTGGGTTGTTTTACCTCTGAGCGGCACTTTTTTGCACACCATGGGCTAAATGGCCAGGTCACAAAGACCCCGAAGGCTCAGAGAAGGTTGGGGGAGGGGACCCACTGGAACAGCTGTTGGGAGACAGATGGTAGCCTCCCGTCAAGGCCATCCAGCGTGTTCTTTAACGTGCACAGGGTATGTCTCTCCCGCACACAGGGCCACCGCTTAACGTCCCATCCGACGGACGACGGCCTTTTAAAGCCCATCGGTGTCCCCTACTGACCGTGGGCAGGGCGGGGAAATTTTGCGGAGAAAAATCTCAACGCTGACCCAGCTGGGACTCGAACCTGGGAACTACAGATTACGAACCTGGCGCGCTACCGACTGAGCCACCCCCGCCCCAAATTAATGTAGGGAGTGTTGAAGAAATTATGCACAACGAGCTCAAATTCAATATGCTCAATAAAATGGGCGCAAGATGCGTCCCACGACTTCTGTCACAGGAGCACAAGGAAAACCTTCGTCTTCACACCCCCGCTTTAACAATGGAGATCTACGAAAACTGAAGTGGTGTGTACTGCCTCATCCACCGTATAGTCTGGAATTGACTCCGTCGGATTTTCATTTGTTTGGACAGCTGAAGGAGTGTTTAGGCGGCACGAGATTCCGAGACAATGATGAAGTCACTGAAGCTGTGGAAAGTTCAATTGATAAGCAACCAAAATCTTTCTTTGAAACTGGAATAAGAAACTTCCACAACATTGGAACAAGTGCATTGTATTGCGGGGGGACTACGCTAAAAAGTGGTTTTGTATGATTTTTCTGTTATGAATAATTTTTTTAGAATCAAATTCTCGTTAATATCTAAACGCCCTCGTATTTGATGAACATTTTATCTTTTAACATTATAACCAAAGTCTCTCATTTCAATTGAAAACACTTATGAGGTTAAAACTATAACATACACTTACCAATGATAAATATGGAACAGCTGGAAGTTCTTTGCTGGAATCTTCTGTTTCATTACCATTTCTATAACAAAAAACAAATTAGTATTAAAAATAACAAATATAGGTACTTTTACCTCTGAGTGAAGAAGAAATTGTCATTAATTTAATACTTCTTACACATTGGCTTCTTTATTTCAAAGATATAAGCACCTGAAGTGCATAACTCGGTGTTTTACCATGAACTTTCTTCGCCGCATGATTTACTAGTACCTTTTTCACTAAATACACATTGGCTTCTTTATTTCAAAGATATAAGCACCTGAAGTGCATAACTCGGTGTTTTACCATGAACTTTCTTGGCCGCATGATTTACTAGTACCTTTTTCACTAAATACACGAAAGATTAGACGAATCCAAGATTAGCTCAGTATAGTCGCACAAAAAAGTATCCGAACACTATGGTTGATTACAGAATTCAGAAAAAATATCTGACAACGATTTTTTTTGAAATTAGTGATCTGGCAACCTTCGTGTCACGTGATTACAGAATTCAGGAAAAATATCTGGAGCGTGTACAGCAACTGTACACTCTCCAGTTACCATTCACAGCAAACTGGAGCGTGTGCAGTTACTGCACACGCTCCAGTTTGCTGTGAACGGTAACTGCACACGCTCAATATTTCCGTGAGTGAGCCCACACGATCCAGGTCTTTGTGAGCTCACACGATCCAATGTGCTGTGTACATTAACCGCAACCGCTCCAGTTTGCTGTGAACAGTAACTGCACACGCTCCATATTTATTGCATTATATATATTAAAAAATATCCGAACACTATGGTTGACTACAGAATTCAGAGAAAATATCTGACAACGATTTTTTTAGAAATTAGTGATCTGGCAACCTTCGTGTCACGTGAACTGATTTGTTAGATTTCACAGAAAACCACATCGACTGTGTTCCTACATTTCACAGGAAATCACAACGACCGTTTTGCTACATTCCCCAAGAAACCGCACAAAGTAATTTGCTACATTTCTCAGAAAACAACAACAAAGGTTGTGCTACATTTAACAGAAAACCACACGAACAGATTTAATGCATTTCAAAGAAAATTACAAGAATGTTTAGCTACATTTCATAAAAAACCAAAACGACTGTTTTCCTACATTTCGATAGGAACCACACGAACTCATTTGTTACATTTCCCATAAAGCCGCAAAAACTGTTTTCCTACATTTTATAGGAAACCACAACGACTGATTTTCTGCATTTCGTAGAAACCCACAGGAACTGACTTCCTATATTTCACAGGAAACCAGAAGGAAAGTTTTGCTACATATCACAGGAAACCACAAGGACAGTTTTGCTACATTTCACAGTTTCCTGTGAAATGTAACAAAACTGTCCTTGTGGTTTCCTGTGAAATGTAGGAACACAGTCGATGTGGTTTTCTGTGAAATGTAACAATTCAGTTCACGTGACACGAAGGTTGCCAGATCACTAATTTCTAAAAAAAAATCACAAGGACATTTTTGCTACATTTCACAGAAAACCACAACGACTGTTTTCCTTATATTTCCCAAGGAACCACACGAACTCATTCGTTGCATTTCCCATAAAGCCACAAAAACTGTTTATTTTATAGCAAACACAACAACTGATTTTCTGCATTTCACAGAAAACCACACGAACTGATTTGCTGCATTTCACAGGAAACCACAAGGACAGTTTTGCTATATTTCGCAGGACACCACACGAAATGATTTGTTACATTTCACAGAAAACTACAACGACTGTTTTTCTAAATTTCCCAAGAAATCACACGAGCTCATTTGTTACATTTCCCAAGGAACCACACAAACTCATTTGTTACATTTCCCAAGGAACCACACAAACTCATTTGTTACATTTCTCATAAAACCGCAAAAACTGTCTTCCTATATTTTATAGAAAACCACAACGACTGATTTTCTGCATTTCACAGAAAACCAAACGAACTGATTTGCTGCATTTCACATGAAACCACAAGAGCAGTTTTGCTACATTTTACAGGAAACCACACGAAACGATTTGTTACATTTCACAGAAATTCACAAGAACTGTTTTCCTACATTTCACACGAAACCACACGAACTGATTTGCTACATTTGAGAGAAAATTACAGGAATATTTTGCTACATTTCACAGGAAACCACAACGACTGTTTTTCTGCATTTCACCAGAAACCACACGAACTGATTTACTCTAGTTCCCACGAAACCACATCAATTGTGTTGCTACATTTCTTAGGAAATCACAACGACAGTTTTGCTACATTTCATAAGAAACAGCACGAACTCATTTCCTATATTTTACAGAAAACCACAAGCACTGTTATGTTACATTTAACAAGAAACCACACGAACAGATTTAATACATTTCAGAGAAAATTGCAAGAACTGTTTTGCTTCATTTCTCAGAAGACCACAACGACTACTTTCCTACGTTTCCCAGGTCACCACACGAACAGACTTAATACATTGAACAGAAAATGATTTGCTACATTTCACAGAAAATACAAGAACTGGTTTGCTGCATTTCAGAGAAAATTACAAGAATGCTTCGCTACATTTCACAGAAGACCACAACGACTTGCTACATTTCCCAGAGAACCACACGAATTAATTGTTACATTTCACTGAAAACCACAAAAACACAGGAAAACACAACGACTGTTTTTCTACATTTTACAGGAAACCACTAAAACTGTTTTTCTACATTTTACAGGAAACCACAAAAACTGTTTTTCTACATTTTACAGGAAACCTCAAGAACTGTTTTTCTACATTTTATAGGAAACCACACAAATGATTTGCTATATTTCATAGAAAACCACAAAAACGTTTTTGTCACATTTAACGGAAATCACAAGAACTGTTTTACTACATTTCACAGGAAACCTCAAGAATTGTTTTTCTACTTTTTACAGGAAACCACAAAAACTGTTTTTCTACATTTTATAGGAAACCACAAAAACTGTTTTTCTACATTCTACAGGAAACCTCAAGAACTGTTTTTTCAACATTTTACAGGAAACCTCAAGAACTCTTTTTCTACATTTTACAGGAAACCACACAAATGAATTTCTACATTTCGTAGGAAACCACAAAAACCTTTTTGCCACATTTAACGGATATCACAAGAACTGTTTTGCTACATTTCACAGAAAATCACAAAAACTGTGCTACAATATTCCACAGGTGTCATTCATTTTATGTATTTATCATGACGAAATTATAAATAACCCCTTTCTTCCTTGTTCGTTTCTACTGCTTTCTTAGATTTCAGACTTTTGCAACTTTTGGGACAGTTTTTAGAACATAGTATAAATGGTCAATTTCAGTGAAATTATGTTTTTTCTTTCATTGATGAAACAAATTTTAACAGAAACATTTTATTTTTTTTTACGAACAAAAATTCGAATCTGAAGGGGTTATGAGTATTTTGAAGTATAATTGTTCTCTTAATAGTGTTATATTGGTATAACATCGCACTGGAAGTTTTGAAATAAATTTAATATAGAACTTAAATCACATACATTTTAAAATTTTTTATTCCAAATACTTACCTTTCTTTTTCGGATTGAGTCATCGCTTTCTCATCGAATGCAGTGATCTTTGTTGCAGACAAAGGAACATTTTCATCCATTTCATCATTGATTGTTATGTGATTTCCTTCATCTTTTGATTCCATATTTGAATTCGGTTGAATCTTTGCTGGTTCTTCATCAGACGTTGACAAGAAACTGAAGTTAGATATCACATCTCTCTCCCGATCATCAGGCATTTTCCTGTTGCAAAGATAAAGCATAGCGACATCGTAGAATAAATAGGTAACTATTATTTTTTGTACGGGATTTTTGTACAAAAAAATTAAAGAATTCCATTTCAAAATATCGTGTCAAACAAACTGTCATAATCGTTTATTTTAGTCATCACTAATCTTAATGCTTAACAATATCTTCACAATTGTATTAGCTTAGAATTTATTTTCTATTAAAATAAAAAATAATTATACATAAATTATTCATCATTTTCTTGATATAGATTACAGAACCTTAATAACTTACTACAGAACTGTGATCTTGTATCAATTGGGTTGCTTTTCCTCTGAGATGCACGTTTTTCTACGCAGTGGATAAATAGAGAGATCACCTGGATCCCAAAAACACAGAGAAAGTTGGGGAAAGGGTATTCACTAGATAGCTGATAAAAGACAGATATCCCATCCAGTGTGTTCTTTAATGTGCAAAGAGTATGACTCTCCGCACACAGTGTCATGGCTTAACATCCCATCCGACTGACGACGGCTTTTCCAGGATCATCGTTGCTCCTTTTCTCACCTTTCTCAAAAAAGGGATACTAGGATACACTTCCATATCACGTATGATGAAAGTCACGAGACACTTCCATATTGTGTGAAAGGGAAGCCACGAGACACTTTCATATTGTGTGAAAGGGAAGCCACGAGACACTTTCATATTGTGTGAAAGGGAAGCCACGAGACACTTTCATATTGTGTGAAAGGGAAGCCACGAGACACTTTATGTGAATGGAAAGCCATGGAACACTTCCGTATTATATGAAAGGAAAGTCACGTGACAGTAAGAGTATATGAAAGGAAAGTCATGGGACACTTTCATATTAAGTAAAAGGAAGGCAATGGGACACTTCACAATTGAAAAGATGGCCATGGGACATTTCCATATTATGTGAAAGGAAGGCCATGTGACACTTCCGTGTTATGTGAAAGGAAGGCCATGGGACACTTCCATGTTGTGTGAAAGGAAGGCCATGGGACACTTCCATGTTGTGTGAAAGGAAAGCCACGGGACACCTTCATAGTACGTAAAAGAAAAGTCACAGAACACTTTCATAGTATGTGAAAGGAAAGCCACGGGACATTTCCATATTGCGTGAAAGGACTCGAAGGGAAATCCATGAAAGACTTCGATATTTGAAAGCCATGTCACACTACATATTACGTGAAAAGAAAAAAATGGGATATTTCCATATTATGTGAACGGAAAGCAACGAGACATTTCCGTGTTTTGCGGAAGAAAAGCCATGGCACATTTCCATATTACGTAAAAAGGAAGCCACGGGACACTTCCATATTACCTAAAAGGAAAGCCACGGGACACTTCCATATTACCTAAAAGGAAAGCCACGGGACACTTCCATATTACCTAAAAGGAAAGCCACGGGACACTTCCATATTACCTAAAAGGAAAGCCACGGACACTTTTTTATTACGTGATAGCAAAGCCACGGGACACTTCCATATTACGTGAAAGGAAAGCCAAGGGACACTTTCATACTACATGAAAGGCAAGCCAAGGGACACTTCCATATTGCGTGAAAGGAAAGTCAAAGAACACTACCATATTACATGAAAGGAAAGCCAAGGGACACTTCCATATTACATGAAAGAAAAGCCAAGGAACACTTCCATATTTCATGAAAGGGAAGTCAATGGACACTTCCATAATGCGTAAAAGAAAAGCCAAGGGACACTTCCATATTACGTGAAAGGAAAGCCAAGGAACACTTCCATATTACGTGAAAGGAAAGCCAAGGGACACTTTCATATTACATGAAAGTAAAGCCAAGGGACACTTCCATATTACATGAAAGAAAAGCCAAGGAACACTTCCATATTTCATGAAAGGGAAGTCAATGGACACTTCCATAATGCGTAAAAGAAAAGCCAAGGGACACTTCCATATTACGTGAAAGGAAAGCCAAGGAACACTTCCATATTACATGAAAGTAAAGCCAAGGAACACTTCCATATTATATGAAAGGAAAGCCAAGGGACACTTCCATATTACATGAAAGAAAAGCCAAGGAACACTTCCATATTTCATGAAAGGGAAGTCAATGGACACTTCCATAATGCGTAAAAGAAAAGCCAAGGGACACTTCCATATTACGTGAAAGGAAAGCCAAGGAACACTTCCATATTACGTGAAAGGAAAGCCAAGGGACACTTTCATATTACATGAAAGTAAAGCCAAGGGACACTTCCATATTACATGAAAGAAAAGCCAAGGAACACTTCCATATTTCATGAAAGGGAAGTCAATGGACACTTCCATAATGCGTAAAAGAAAAGCCAAGGGACACTTCCATATTACGTGAAAGGAAAGCCAAGGAACACTTCCATATTACATGAAAGTAAA
Organism: Ryuthela nishihirai; assembly: GCA_038380435.1. NCBI lineage: Eukaryota > Metazoa > Arthropoda > Arachnida > Araneae > Heptathelidae > Ryuthela > Ryuthela nishihirai. Next base: position 63,935 of record JAWZYU010000584.1, read on the forward strand.
GCCAAGGAACACTTCCATATTACATGAAAGGAGAGCCAAGGGACACTTCCATATTACATGAAAGAAAAGCCAAGGAACACTTCCATATTTCATGAAAGGGAAGTCAATGGACACTTCCATAATGCGTAAAAGAAAAGCCAAGGGACACTTCCATATTACGTGAAAGGAAAGCCAAGGAACACTTCCATATTACATGAAAGTAAAGCCAAGGAACACTTCCATATTATATGAAAGGAAAGCCAAGGGACACTTCCATATTACATGAAAGAAAAGCCAAGGAACACTTCCATATTTCATGAAAGGGAAGTCAATGGACACTTCCATAATGCGTAAAAGAAAAGCCAAGGGACACTTCCATATTACGTGAAAGGAAAGCCAAGGAACACTTCCATATTACATGAAAGGAAAGCCAAGGAACACTTCTATATTATATGAAAGGAAAGCCAAGGGACACTTCCATATTACATGAAAGAAAAGCCAAGGAACACTTCCATATTTCATGAAAGGGAAGTCAATGGACATTTCCATAATGCGTAAAAGAAAAGCCAAGGGACACTTCCATATTACGTGAAAGGAAAGCCAAGGAACACTTCCATATTACATGAAAGGAAAGCCAAGGAACACTTCTATATTATATGAAAGGAAAGCCAAGGGACACTTACATATTACATGAAAGAAAAGCCAAGGAACACTTCCATATTTCATGAAAGGGAAGTCAATGGACACTTCCATAATGCGTAAAAGAAAAGCCAAGGGACACTTCCATATTACGTGAAAGGAAAGCCAAGGAACACTTCCATATTACATGAAAGAAAAGCCAAGGAACACTTCCATATTTCATGAAAGGGAAGTCAATGGACACTTCCATAATGCGTAAAAGAAAAGCCAAGGGACACTTCCATATTACGTGAAAGGAAAGCCAAGGAACACTTCCATATTACATGAAAGGAAAGCCAAGGGACACTTCTATATTATATGAAAGGAAAGCCAAGGGACACTTCCATATTACATGAAAGAAAAGCCAAGGAACACTTCCATATTTCATGAAAGGGAAGTCAATGGACACTTCCATAATGCGTAAAAGAAAAGCCAAGGGACACTTCCATATTACGTGAAAGGAAAGCCAAGGAACACTTCCATATTACATGAAAGGAAAGCCAAGGAACACTTCTATATTATATGAAAGGAAAGCCAAGGGACACTTCCATATTACATATAAGGAAAGCCATGGGACAAACATCATAAAACACCCTTCAACATAAATTGATTCATTCACGCAAATAGAAGAAATAAGACTACTTTGGCATGATACAAACCAATATATTGTTAAGAAAAAGACGGCAACAGATATTATATAAGAGCAGTGGTTGTCTCAGTCTGTAGCGATATTATACGTAAGTGTTACACTTGCATTTACGACATTATATATTCGCTTTCTTAAATACTGCCTTTCAGCAACACTGTACAGCACCTTACCTGTCTTACTCGGAAGAATGCAGTGAACACACATATACAGGCAAATCGAAACCACAGCTGACGGATTAGTTCTTCATTTCCCATAACATTACACGTACTTAATACGAAAAGGTTTTAATTTTATTACAATAATCAGGACTGAAAGTGTAAATGAAAAACGTTATTCACTTGAATTGATTCATTTTCGAGCTGCATTTTTGTGTACATAGTGGGAAGGTCACAAATACCCCAAAGGATTGGGTAGAATCTTCGGACACCTATTTGAAGATAAGACGAAAACTTCTACTGAAGGCCATCCATTCTTTAACGTGCAAGGGGTCTGATTTTTCTGTTCATGAGGGCACGGCTTAATGAACCATCCGACGTACAGCGGCATTTCCAAACTCAATGGCGTCCCATTTCTCACTGTAGGCAAGTTGAAGGTTAGCAGAGGTCAATCTCAACGAGCGCACACAAGCAACTGGAACTTAGGAACATATTACATTACATTTGAATTGCGTTGGATTGTTTTCCTCTGAGCGGCAGTTTTTTTACCCATAATAGGCTAAATGGCAAGGTCACAAGAACCCAAAGTGCTTTGAGAAGGTTGGGAGAACGGACTCGCCGGACATCTGTTAGGAGACAGATGATAGCCTCCCGTCAAGGCCATCCAGCGTGTTCTTTTACGTGTACAGAGTATGGCTCTCCTGCATACGAGCCACAGCTTTACATCCCATCCGACAGATGGCGCTTTTTAAGCTTATCTGCGTCTCCTATCTCATTTAGATAGAATGAGAGAGAGGAGATAAATCTCAAAGCTGGCACAATTGGGACTTGAGCCTGCTTAGTGAAGATTGAACACTATTCATCTTAGTTATACACAGTCATCATTGTATGCCAATGCTAATTTTAATGATTTCACCTCCTCAGTTTTAGTTTTTTCATCTTCCCTTCAATCAGAATTAACAACTATATATTTCGACTTTCAATTTTTTGAGGCCTCCTAAATTTGCTGAAGTTTTGGGCTTCAAAAGGTCAAAGTCCGGCTCCTATTCTGCACATAAGCAAGAAGTGACGTCTACTTCAGCATCAATAGTTTAACGAGAAACATTTGGGGTTAGGATTAATTAACCTATGAACGATATTATTTCGCAAATAATGGGCCAATTAACGATGACTCCAATGATTGGGTTGAGTTGTTTTACCTCTGAGCAGCACTTTAATGTACACAATGGGTTAAATGGGTAGGTCACAAGGATCCCGAGGGCTCAGAGAAGGTTGGGGGAGGGGACCCACTGGAACAGCTGTTAGGAGACAGATGGTAGTCTCGCGTCAAGGCCATCCTGTGTGTTCTTTAACGTGCGCAGGGTATGGCTCTCCCACACACGGGGACACGACTTAATATCCCATCCGACGGACGGAGGCCTTTCCAAGCCCATCGGTGTTCCCTACTGACCGTGCGCGGAGTTTTGCGGAGATAAATATCAACGCTGGCCCAGCTGAGACTCGAACCTGGGAACTGCAGATTACGAGCCTGTCGCGCTACCGACTGAGCCACTCCAAGGGCTGAGGGCTAAGTAGGGAAAGGGAATCGACTGAAAAGTTATTAATATCAGATCTAATTAATAACCTTGCAGTGGATTTTTCAATTAGAGAATAACGGAAATCCATTTTATTCTCTAACTTGAACAATGTACGACTCCCTCAACATGGGTTGGGTTGTTTCACCTCTGAACGGCACTTTTTTTGCACACCATGGGCTAAATGGCCAGGTCACAAGGACCCCGTAGGCTCAGAGAAGGTTGGGGTAGGAGACCCACTGGAACAGCTGTTGGGAGACAGATGGTAGCCTCCCGTCAAGGCCATTCAGCGTGTTCTTTAACGTGCACAGGGTATGGCTCTCCGGCACACGGTACCACGGCTTAACATCCCATCCGACGGACGGCGGCCTTTCCAAGCCCATCGGTGTCCCCTACTGATCGTGGGCAGGGCGGGGAGTTTTGCGGAGACAAATCTCAACGCTGACTGAACTGGGACTCGAACCTGGGAACTACACATTACGAGCCTGGCGCACTACCGGCTGAGCTACCCCCGCCCCTCCCTCAACATGGGAGCACGTGATCCACACCCATTACGACGAACAGCGACTTTTACCAAACCATCTGTGTCCCCTTTAAGGGTAGAACGTATTTAAATCTTAACAACAAAGACGAAGAGGGACTTTAACTAGAGGCATAATGTTAAGAGCTTGTCGCTTTACCAAATGAGCCAATCTGCCGTTTCGTTTTTCCGAGATTTCCTTAAGAAATGCAAATTAATTAAACTTCCTTGGGAGCGTTAGAACAACATAACCTCGTCTTTCGGGTCTGCGACTGTTGGATATTATTTTGGAATTTACGTTCCCAACGAATCAAACTGTGTGTAGTTGGTAATTGCGATTGCAGCGTTGAAACGTCTCCGCGGAAACGAAGTTGCCATGGCGACCATTAAGACGCGTTTTAGTTTTCGTGACACTCGAAGATGGGAAAGTTTGCAATCGTGTTCGACATTTCCTCTTTCCGTTAAAAAAGTTTTCTGCTTCGTCTACAAATAAAGGTCAAATGTTTTTGGAAAAAAAGTAAAACGGAAAATAAAGGAGAGGGAAAATTATAAGTAGAGTAAGAATGAATAATTAACCATTTATTACAATAAAATTATAAGTTGGGTTGTTTTACCTCTGAGCGACACTTTTTTGCACACTATGGGCTAAATGGTCAGGTCACAAGGACCCCGAGGGCCCAAAGAAGGTTGAGGGAGGGGATCCACTGGAACAGCTGTTGGGAGACAGATGGTAGTTTCCCGTCAAGGCCATCCATCGTGTTCTTTAATGTGCACAGGGTGTGGCTCTCACGCACACGGAGCCACGGCTTAACGTCCCATCCGACGGACGGCGGCCTTTCCAAGTCTATTGGTGTCCTCCTACTGACCTATAGCAGGGAGAGAAGTTTTGTGGAGATAAATATCAACGCTGACCCAGTTGGGATTCGAACCTGGGAACTACAGATTACGAGCCTGGCGCGCTACCGACTGAGCCCCAAAAGACAAGAGAGGGAAAATTATAAGTTGGGTAAGAATGAATAATTAATCATTTATTACAATAAAATTATAAATAAAATTATAAGTATTGCAATGTTTTTCAAATGGAAAATCTGCTTTCAGGTATGCTATGATCTAAAGGGTGAGACTTCCAGGTATGCTACGATCTTTTTTGTCTGTGACTTCGGGGGGGCGGGGGTGGCTCAGTCGGTAGCGTGCCAGGCTCGTAATCTGTAGTTCCCAGGTTCGAGTCCCAGCTGGGTCAGCGTTGAGATTTATCTCCGCAAAATTCCCCGCCCTGCCCACGGTCAGTAGGGGACACCGATGGGCTTGGAAAGGCCGCCGTCCGTTGGATGGGACGTTAAGCAGTGGCCCCGTGTGCTGGAGAGCCATACCCTGTGCACGTTAAAGAACACGCTGGATGGCCTTGACGGGAGGCTACCATCTGTCTCCCAACAGCTGTTCCAGTGGGTCCCCTCCCCCAACCTTCTCTGAGCCTTCGGGGTCCATGTGACCTGGCCATTTAGCCCATAGTGTACAAAAAAGTTGCTCTCAGAGGTAAAACAACCCAACCCAGCCCACGGTCAGTAGGAAATACCGTTGGGCTTGGAAAGGCCGCCGTCCGTCGGATGGGACGTTAACCCGTGGCCCCGTGTGCGGGAGAGCCATACCCTGTGCACGTTAAAGAACACGCTGGATGGCCTTGACGGGAGTCTACCATCTGTCTCCCAACAGCTGTTCCAGTGGGTCCCCTCCCCCAACCTTCTCTGAGCCTTCGGGTTCCATGTGACCTGGCCATTTAGCCCATGGTGTGCAAAAAAGTGTCGCTCAGAGGTAAAACAACCCAACAACCTGTGACTTTCGGGTATTCTGCGATCCAAAAAAAATTAGGAGGAAGGAGTGACTGGATTTAATCAGAACGGATCAGAACATCGTTCCGGGATGTTCTTTTCTCAGAAATTATAATCGGCGAAGTATATAATGTGTTTTTACCTTCGATTTCAATTGATTTTTTTTTTGCCTATCAATCCATTGCTTTCCTCTCGTGATTTGTTGGGTTGTCGGTCTATAGTTTAGTACATTTATCATTTGACCCGCAAAGCTAAATAGCTTATCTGCAGGAAAATTAATAAATTAAATTAAATATAACGTCTCCAGGAAACATGCCTGCAGGCATGTTTGCAATTTTAGAAATTAGTTGAATTGTGTTTTTTTTTTTTTGAAAGCCATATTGATTTTTATTAATTATGTTGTGTTTAAACAAAAATTTAAAAACAGTATTATAAATATATTTTTCCATTATTTTCGAAAAAAATAGGTAGAATTGTTACTGGTCGATAGTTAGAAAAGTTCTCCTTAATACCACCTTTAAAAATAGGTCTTAAAATACCTGTTTTGAGTTCAGTAGGAATGTTCCCAGTAAATATAATCTGATTTATAATTTTTGATATAATATTAAATAGTGTTTCTTTATTAAATTTTATACGTTTAATGCAAACATTATCGTAACCAGGTGATTTGTTGGTGTCTAATGAAGTAATTATTTCATCAGTTTGTTTTTCAGTGATTTCATGTATACAGAGTTCAAAACTCTTTGCATCATGGCTGGAACATAATTTACATCGTCTTGGTAATTTGTATCTCTTATTTGTAAAATTAGTGTATTATAAATGTCATTGTAATTATTTGCTATTTCTTCCACAGATAATTTCTTTTTGGCCATATTGTCAATTATTACATCGTCTGCTGTTTTTTTTGTTTCCCCATGGCCGAGTGGTTAGCGCGCTTGGCTACTGATCTAAGGGACCTGGGTTCGAGCCCCGGATAAGGCATGGTTGTATGTGTTGTTTTTCTGCTGAGGTCCTGCCATCCTCTCAGATCTTCTACTTTGGCATATAAACTGACAGGCTCCTGTCAGACCTCTGTGGCAAGCAGCTGCTTGAGGGGGTATTATTTTTATTTCCTTCTAATATTTCATATATTAATTGCCAGGTAGCCTTCATATCATTTTTTTTTCATTATAAGTTTATTTCTACAATAAAGTTGTTTCTGATTTCTAATCTGAAAACTAACCATATTTCTTAATTTTTATAGCTATTTTTATAAGCATCACTTTTATCATTGTTTTTAAATTTAATCCAAGCCTTATCTCTTTCTTCAATTAATTCTATCAAATTCGATGTTATCCAGTTTTTGCTATGATTTCTTTTTACCTTTCCAACACTCCTCATAAATACTCTATATTTTCCTAAAATTCCATCATAGATGTCTTTAAATACTTTATATAGGTTTAATTTACCCATTGAGTTGTCTCCATAATTTTCTAAATTCCATTTCGTTTCAGAGATAGCTTTGTTTATATTGTTATGGTCAAAAGACCAATTCTTAATTTCCTGGCCAGTTTCATTATAATTAGTATTATTCAAATTGTTATTGGTGTTGCTAATCAATGTTAAAATCATATAGTGATCTGCTATTTTGCTTGTTTGAATTATTGAATTTGGTGACATATTTTTAATCAGTTTAATATTAATATGGTCTATACAGGTTTTGGTAATTTTATTTTTTACTATTTCTTCTCTTGTAGCTTCCCTTATTAATCTTTCAAAATTCATTTCAGCCAATAGTGTGATATATTTTTCTGTGCCATGTTTTTTAGTATTCATTGTATCGATATTAAAATCACCTATTAAAATCTGATTTTGATCTTTTTCTGTATTTTCCATCCAGTTTCGGAAATTCAACAGAAAAGAGTTCACATCTGTACTAGGTGATCTGTATAGTGCTAAAACATGATATATTATATTATTTTTTTTACTTTTATATATATAGTTCCCGCTGGAAGTATTTATTGTGTTAAAATTTCAATATCTAGATTTTCTTTATAGTATACTGAAATCGGACAGTCCGTACCAAAACATTAAAGAATTTCCGTGTAATGTCAATGGGAATCTAACTTAACTTTAAATATATGCATTTAATCCAAAAATGTAATTTAAGATAAATTAAAGATCGTAATCAAATCTATCTAAATCTCGATTTTCAACAATATTTCTTCAGTATTTAAAGAGTTAGGAAAGCTGGACATTTGCCAATAAATTATCTTGTTTTTTTACAAAAGCACCCACCACCTCTGTGGCAAGCAGCTGCTTGAGGGAATATTAATTTATATATTTTATTTTACAAATCATTCATAATTCTCTAATATTGATATAATCATTACGCAAACTACTAAAATGTATATTTATTTTATTAAAGTATTTGAAACAATGCTTATTATTTAGGTTTTAATTAATTAGATAAAATCTTACGATGTATTACTGTTGCGAAATATTCTAGCTTCCAAAACTCTTTAAATACTGAATTAATATTGTTGAAAATTGAAATTTCAATAGATTGGATTCTGATCTTTAATTTATCTTCTATCACATTTTTCCATTAAATGCATATTTCATTAGTTATAGTGTTTGGAAGTTAGAATTATAGTGTTTCGAAGTTAGAATTATAGTGTTTCGAAGTTAGAATTATAGTGTTTCGAAGTTAGTACATGAACGTTTCATGATACTTTGGTAGGTCAGTGTAATATTCACTCCGTCAGTCCGATGCAACGTAAGCTGGGTCCCCATGAGCGGGAAAGTAACATACCATATGCATGTTAAAGAACACGCTGAAAGACCTTGAAGCGAGGCTACCATCTATCTCCTAACAAATGTCCAGTTGGTCCTTTTCCCCCAAGGGCGGGAATGGCTCATTCGGTAGCGCGCCAGGCTTGTAATCTGCAGTTTCCAGGTTCGAGTCCCAGCTGGGTCAGCGTTGGATTTTTTATCTCCGCAAAATTCCCGCGCCCTGCCTACGGTCAGTAGGGGACACCGATGGGCTTGGAAAGGTCGCCATCCGTCGGATGGGACGTTAAGCCGTGGCCCCGTGTGCTGGAGAGCCATACCCTGTGCACGTTAAAGAACTCACTGAATGGCATTGACGGGAGGCTACTATCTGTCTCCCAACAGCTGTTCCAGTGGGTCCCCTCTCCCAACCTTCTCTGAGCCTTCGGGGTCCTTATGACCTGGCCATTTAGCCAATGGTGTGCAAAAAAAAGTGCCGCTCAGAGGTAAAACAACCCAACCCTTTTCGGTCCTTGCGACCTGGCCATTTACCCCATTGTGTACAAAAAAACGGTACTCGGAGGTAAAGCAACCCAATAACTGCCATCGAGTTGGGTTGGGTTGTTTTACCACTGAGCAGCAATTTTTTGCACACCATGGGCTAAATGGCCAGGTCACATGGACCCCGAAGGCTCAGAGAAGGTTGGGGGAGGGGACCCACTGGAACAGCTGTTGGGAGACAGATGGTAGCCTCCCGTCAAGGCCATCCAGGATGTTCTTTAATGTGCACAGGGTATGGCTCTCCTACACACGGGGCCACGGCTTAACGTCCCATCCGACGGACGGCGACCTTTCCAAGCCCATCGGTGTCCCCTACTGCCCGTGGGCAGGGCGGAGAATTTTGCGGAGATAAATCTCAACGCTGACCCAGCTGGGACTCGAACCTGGGAACTACAGATTATGAGCCTGGCACGCTACCGACTGAGCCACCCCCGCCCCAACTGCCATCGAAAAAAGAGTGAGTGTTAGAGAGGAAAATCACAAATCAGGCAATGGAACTCGAACTTGACTTAGTACCGAATCAAACTCTACTTAGCAGAACCTCAACAAGTAGATAAAGCCACCTCTCCTGGTACGATTTTCTCTGCAACTGATCAATGTAAACGGAGACGAGCAATCAAAACAATCTTACCTCACATCAGTGTAGCCTCGTTGCAGTCTCGAAAGAGACGTCACCATTAAACGTAATCTCGGTTGAAAAAGCAAAAGAAATAAATGTTCCCAGCAGAAGAAACATACAAAAATCCAGCAGATTCTAGCCGTTGGTATCGTACTGCTCTTTCGCCCAATGACCCACTCCTTCAGCTTCGACGTCAGACGACAGAACGGCGCCATGGCAACAGCGGCGTTACCATGACGACCCGCGAAGCTGCTTTTTGAATTTCGTGCCAGTTCCATTGTGACATCAAGCTGATGATTACATTTTCACTTTTGTAATGAATCGCGCTGGCGATCTATATTTTCACTAAAAGTTTTTTCTTTGAAGTATTGTACTGAATATCAACTTTTAATTTGTGGAATAATTGTTTTTTATGCAGCGAATAGAGAAACGCGATTTTTTTAGTCATCCCCTTCCTCCGTGTTAGGTAATACTTTTCCTTTTGTAAGGGTTGGGTTGAATAATCTCTGAGCGACACTTTTTCTGCACACATTGAGATAAATTACCAGGTCACAAGGACACCAAGGGCTCAGAGAAGGTTGGGGGAAGGAGACACACTAGACAGACAGTCTTTCATCAAAACGTGTTCTTTAATGTGCACATGATATGGCCCTTACCGCACATGGAGCCACGACTTAACATCCCATCCGACGGACGGTAGAATCCTCCATCGGTGTCCACTTTCTCAGCGACGGTAGAGTGAATAAAAAATAAATAAATACCTCCTCAAACAGCTGCTTGTCACAGAGGTCTGACAGGAGCCTGTCAGTTTATATGCCATAGTAGAAGGTCTGAGAGGATGGCAGGACCACAGCAGAAAAACGACACATACATCCATGCCTTACCCGGGGCTCGAACCCAGGTCCCTTAGATCAATAGCCAAGCGTGCTAACCACTCGGCCACGGGACGGCTTAAGGTAGGGTGAAGGTTTAAAAAAAAATAAAAAATACCCCCTCAAGCAGCTGCTTGCCACAGAGGTCTGACAGGAGCCTGTCAGTTTATATGCCAAAGTAGAAGGTCTGAGAGGATGGCAAGACCTCAGCAGAAAAACGACACATACATCCATGCCTTACCCGGGGCTCGAACCCAGGTCCCTTAGATCAGTAGCCAAGCGCGCTAACCACTCGGTCATGGGACGGCAATGTGAGGATTAGTGGAGTACCTGGGGCTCGAACCCAGGTCCCTTAGATCAGTAGCCAAGCGCGCTAACCACTCGGTCATGGGACGGCAATGTGAGGATTAGTGGAGTACCTGGGGCTCGAACCCAGGTCCCTTAGATCAGTAGCCAAGCGCGCTAACCACTCGGCCATGGGACGGCAATGTGTGGGATTAGTGGAATCTCAAACTTGGCACAGGTGGGACTCGAACTCGGGAACTGCAGATTACGATGCTGGTGCGTACCTACTGAGCCACCACCATTCCCTTTTATAAGGGCTTTTTATAATGCTCCTTTTTGTGACTGTTATATTTGTTAACAGTTAATTAAAAATGATAATACAATGGGCTGATTTTTAACTTGCTTTCACCTATGGCCGAGTGGTTAGCGCGCTTGGCTACGGATCTAAGGGACCTGGGTTCGAGCCCCGGGTAAGGCGTGGATGTATGTGTTGTTTTTCTGCTGAGGTACTGCCATCCTCACAGACCTTCTACTATGGCATATAAACTGACAGGATCCTGTCAGACCTCTGTGGCAAGCAGCTACTTGAGAGGGTATTTATTTTTATTATTTATTTCAAAGAAAAACTAGGTACTCTTTCACTTCGCGTCTTCCTTTATAAAATATTTTACATTTTTTTCGTTCGATAGGTATTAAAAAACAGTAACGATTTGCATTTCCTGAATCTCCCATTAGCTTGGAGATATTACCCAAAAGGCAAAGATTTCATCCCTCTTCTCACAGGGGCGGGGGTGGCTCAGTCGGTAGCGCGCCAGGCTCGTAATCTGCAGTTCCCAAGTTCGAGTCCCAGCTGGGTCAGCGTTGAGATTTATCTCCGCAAAATTCCCCAACATGCCCACGGTCAGTACCCCTACTGGAACACCTTTGGGAATGGAATGGCCTCCGTCCGTTGGATGGGACGTTAAGCCGTGGCCCCGTGTGCGGGAGAGCCATACCCTGTGCACGTTAAAGAACATGCTGGATAGCCTTGACGGGAGGCTACCATCTGTCTTCCAACAGCTGTTCCAGTAGGTCCCCTCCCCCAACCTTCTCTGAGCCTTCGGGGTCCTTGTGACCTGGCCATTTAGCCCATGGTGTGCAAAAAAGTGCCGCTCAGAGGTAAAACAACCCAACCCTAGGCCAACACCTAAAACAATCTGCTAATGAAAAAAAAAACAGATCGATTTTTTTCTGTGATAGCTATAACTTCTTCCCACGTGTCGTAGGTGAAAGTGAACAAACATTAAAACAGAAAAGCGTAGATCTCTTTACGAGGTAAACAAACGCTTGGAAGAAAGAAAACCCTTTCAGAGATCTTGAAGCACAACTTCGGTTGTTTCCAGAATCGATCGCTGCGCTGAATCTCCCATGGAGGTTGCAAAAGGACACGCCCTATCTCTCAGCAGAGGTCGCTAGTGTAGCCGCGAGAACGGCGGTAGCCATGTTGTTCCTACTCAGAAAGCCGCGCGCTGCACGTCAATTGCAATATATCCGAATGTTTCATACGAATACTACTCAATAAAATCGGAATTATTTAATGTCCGAAAAAGATTCTTATTCAGCATTTAAAGGTTTTTATATATTCGTTTTGTAGTAATAGTGATTCAAACCCTTTGATTATATTAGCAGACTATTTCGACAATTATTGCTAAATAAAATCGATTTTTTTTTTGAAAGGTCAATAGTTTTTTGTTTTTTCCTTATCAAAAAAAATATTTTTTTTGGCTTCGGATTTGCATTCACTTTTGTTTTAAATACAGCTTTCTAACCCCACTTAAGGGGGGCGGGGGGGGGGGCTCAGTCGGTAGCGCGCCAGGCTCGAAATCTGTAGTTCCCAGGTTCGAGTCCCAGCTGGGTCAGCGTTGAGATTTATCTCCGCAAAACTCCCCGACCTGCCCGCGGTCAGTAGGGGACACCGATTGGCTTGGAAAGGCCACCGTCCGTCCGAAAGGACGTTAAACCGTGGCCCAGTGTGCGGGAGAGCCATACCCTGTGCACATTAAAGAACACGCTGGATGGCCTTGACGGGAGGCTACCATCTGTCTCCCAACAGCTGTTCCAGTGGGTACCCTATCCCAACAGCCGTTCCAGTGGGTCCCCTCTCCCAACCTTCTCTGAGCCTTCGGGGTCCTTGTGACCTGGCCATTTAGCCCTGGTGTACAAAAAAAGTGCCGCTCAGAGGTAAAACAACCCAACGTTAAAGAACACGCTGGATGGCCTTGACGGGAGGCTACCATCTGTCTCCCAACAGCTGTTCCAGTATGTCCCCTCCCCCAACCTTCTCTGAGCCTTCGGTGTCCTTGTGAGCTGGCCATTTAGCCCTGGTGTACAAAAAAGTGCCGCTCAGAGGTAAAACAACCCAACGTTAAAGAACACGCTGGATGGCCTTGACGGGAGGCAACCATCTGTCTCCTAACAGCTGTTCCAGTGGGTCCCCTCCCCCAACCTTCTCTGAGCCTTCGGGGTCCTTGTGACCTGGCCATTTAGCCCATTGTGTGCAAAAAAGTGCCGCCCAGAGGTAAAACAACCCAACGTTAAAGAACACGCTGGATGGCCTTGACGGGGGGCTACCATCTGTCTCCCAACAGCTGTTCCAGTGGGTCCCCTCCCCCAACCTTCTCTGAGCCTTCGGGGTCCTTGTGACCCTGGCCATTTAGCTCCTTCTGACCTGGCCATTTAGACCCTGGCCATTAGACATGGGCTAAATGGCCAAGTCACATGGTTCCCGAAGGCTAAGAGAAGGTTGGGGGAGGGGACGCACTGGAACAGCTGTTGGGAGACAGATGGTAGCCTCCCGTCAAGGCCATCCAGCGTGTTCTTTAACGTGCACAGGGTATGGCTCTCCCACACACGGTGCCACGGCTTAACGTCCCATCCGACGGACGGCGGCCTTTCCAAATCCATTGGTGTCCCCTACTGACCGTGGGCAGGGCGGGGGAATTTTGCGGAGATAAATCTCAACGCTGACCCAGCTGGGACTCGAACCTGGGAACTACAGATTACGAGCCTGGCGCGCTACCGACTGAGCCACCCCCGCCCCTCCCCTCCATTAAAACATAAAAGTAGAACTCTTTACGAGGTAAACAAATGCTTGGCAGAAAGGAAACACTTTCAGTGACCTTAAAGTACCACAGTTGTTTACAGAATCGATCACTGTGCTGAATTTCCTCTTGGAAGTCATTACGTCAACATTTGCCCGTCTTTTCTCGGGCTACACTTTTTAATGATCGAGGGCGTTAACTCTTCTCCTCTTATACGATTTGGAAATCTCCCAGAGTGAAACTAAGAAACATTGAAAGGTTTACTGGCCACACAGGGAGCATTTTAGCGTCATTAACGTTTCTATACCTTTGGCGTCTTAAAAACAAAACCGTTGCCAACAACGGAGGTGGCTTCACAGACAACTGGAACGTGTAAAGTAACTGAATGCGCGGCAGCATGAGACCACCTGCGGTGTTGGTAATGGTTTTGTTTTAAGACGCTGCACACGCTCCAATTGGGGGCGGGGGTGGCTCAGTCGGTAGCGCGCCACGCTAGTAATCTGTAGTTCCTAGGTTCGAGTCCCAGCTGGGTCAGCGTTGAGATTTATCTCCGCAAAATTTCCCGCCTTGCCCACGGTCAGTAGGGGACACCGATGGGCTTGGAAAGGCCGTCGTCCGTCGGATCGGACGTTAAGCCGTGGTTCCGTGTGCGGGAGAGCCATACCCTGTGCACGTTAAAGAACACGCTGGATGGCCTTGACGGGAGGCTACCATCTGTCTCCCAACAGCTGTTCCAGTGGGTCCCCTTCCCCAACCTTCTCTGAGCCTTCGGGGTCCATGTGACCTGGCCATTTAGCCCATGGTGTACAAAAAAGTGCCGCTCAGAGGTAAAACAACCCAATCCAACCGCTCCAATTGCTTGTGAGGCCACCTCCGTTGTTGGTAACGGTTTTAGTTTTAAGACGCTGCAAAGTTTACAGACGCTAAAAATCCCTAAAACTCCTTTCGTGTGACCGTAGCAAAAGATCTGAAAAGAATATTGCGTGCTCAAAACCATTTCCAACAATTGCTTGCTATGTGAGGAGGTTATTTTGGAAACTAGTTGTAGAATCAAAATTACATTTGGATGCCATTTTTCGTGCATCGCCTCACAAGTTACGCGTTCTTTGATCCCATTTGTTTCCGATTACGTCATCCAGAGTAATTCCTAAGCACGTTAGACAGGCAGTTTAAGCGCCAGAGCTCGTGGGCAGCTTATGAATGAATTGTATTGTTGTTGGGTTACTTTAACATTCAGCGGCACTTAATAGCACTCAAATGGCTTAAACGTCCAGGTCACATGGTTCCCAAAGGCTCAGAGAAGGTCGGAAAACTCATTAGAAAGTCTGCCGTTCTTCAGATCGGGCATTAACTCATAGGTCCATGTGGGGAGGGGGTGGCTCAGTCGGTAGTGCGCCACGCTCGTAATCTGTAGTTCCCAGGTTCGAGTCCCAGCTGGATCAGCGTTGAGATTCCCCGCCCTGCCCACGGTCAGTAGGGGACACCGATGGGCTTGGAAAGGCCGCCGTCCGTCGGATGGGACGTTAAGCCGTGGCCCCGTGTGCGGGAGAGCCATACCCTGTGCACGTTAAAGAACACACTGGATGGCCTTGACGGGAGACTACCATCTGTCTCCCAACAGCTGTTCCAGTGGGTCCCCTCCCCCAACCTTCTCTGAGCTATCAGGGTCCTTGTGACCTGGCCATTTAGCCAATGGTGTGCAAAAAAAGTACCGCTCAGAGGTAAAACATCCCAACCCAACCCATAGGTCCATGTTGGGTTGGGTTGTTTTACCTCTGAGCGGCACTTTTTTGCACACCATGGGCTAAACGGCCAGGTCACAAGGACCCGGAAGGCTCAGAGAAGGTTGGAGGAGGGAACCCACTGGAACAGTTGTTGGGAGACAAATGGTAGCCTCTCGTCAAGGCCATCCAGAGTGTTCTTTAAGGTGCACAGGCTATAGCTCTCCCGCACACGGGCCACGGCTTAACGTCCCATCCGACGGACGGCGACATGGGTCTATGTACAGAAGGGCCATAACCTATGCACGTTGAAGAAAGCGCTGAATGTACTTGAAGAAAAACTTGTTGTCTGTCTTCTAACAGACGCCCAGTGATTCTCCATTCCCTAATCTTCTATACCTTCAGGGGTCCTTGTGTCCTACTCATGAGTGCACAAAGCACCCTTCAAGGTAAAACCAACCTTTTATTAAAAAACGTAGTTTACTTTGAACATTTCTATAAAAATGCTTAAAGTAGTTAGATGGTTGTTCGGGTTGTAATGGCGCAACGGCAACTAGGGCCATATTGCGCCATTTAAAATAGTCTTTTTAATAAAAAAATATTATCGTATTTCAGTTAGTGACAACTGGAATGAACAATTAAACTGAAAAATTTTATTTATCATTACACTTTTTTTATTTGTATAAGACCTTGTCAAAAACATTTAGGGCCCACCAAGTTTGCTCCTGGAATTCCTTGGAGCCCGATAAACCTATTCTTCGATTCCATGGTGCTCGCTAAGTCCATCTTATGACGTTATGGTACTCTTTCTCTCTAATAAACTATTACGATTCTTATACTCCATCTATGAATAAAGCTTCGACAATGCAAGCTCTAACTCTAGGGTTCGGTTCTTTTCTTAATCTCTGAACGGCACTTTTTTTGGCACATAATGGACTAAATATAAAGGTCACAACGATTGGATTGTTTTACCTCTGAGCGGCCCTTTTTTGCACACCATGGACTAAATGGCCAGGTCACATGGACTCCGAAAGCTCAGAGAAGGCTGGGGGAGGGGACCCACTGGAACAGCTGTTGGGAGACAGATGGTAGCCTCCCGTCAAGGCCATCCAGCGTGTTCTTTAACGTGCACAGGGTATGGCTCTCCCGCACACGGGGCCAAGACTTAACGTCCAATCCGACGGACGGCGGCCTTTTCAAGCCCATCGGTGTCCCCTACTGACCGTGGGCAGGGCGGGGAAATTTTGCGGAGATAAATCTCAACGCTGACCCAGCTGGGACTCGAACCTGCGAACTACAGATTATGAACCTGGTGCGCTACCGACTGAGCCACCCACGCCCCTAAATGGCCAGGTCACAAGGACCCCGAAGGCTCAGAGAAGATTGGGGGAGGGGACCCACTGGAACAGCTGTTAGGAGACAGATGGTAGCTTCCCGTAAAGGCCATCCAGCATGTTCTTTAACGTGCACAGGGTATGGCTCTCAGCCCCACAGGGCCACGGCTTAACATCCCATCTGATGGACGGAGGCTATTCCAAGCCCATCAGTGTCCCCTACTGACCGTGGGCAGGGCGGGGAGTTTTGCGGAGATAAATCTCAACCCTGAACCAGCTGCGACTTGAACCTGGGAACTGCAGATTACAAGCTTGGCGCGCTACCTGCTGAGCTATCCCCCCCCCCCCCCGAGGTCCCAAGGATTCCAATGGCTCACAGAAGGTTGTGAGAAGGAGATCCACCGGGCAGCTATTAAGAGACAGATAGAAGCCTCCCATCAAGGCCATCCAGCTTGTTCATTAACACGCACTGGACATGGCTGCCCTTCACACGATGCCACGGCTTAACATCCCATCCAAAGGAAAGCGGCCTTTCCAAGCCCATCGTTTTCGACAAGTAACATTTCATAATCTCAAAGCCCTCTCCTTTCTCACCAAGGGTAAGATGGAAGTTTAGCAGAGATAAATCTCAGTTCTCTCTCATGTGAGACTCAAACCTGGGATTACGAACCTGGCGTGCTACCAACTGAGCCAAACTCCCGCCCGTTGTAGCTCATTTCGTAGCCCAGTAGTAGATAGAAAAACATAAGATTAGGTTGTTTTACCTCTGAGCGGCACTTTTTGGCACACCATGGGCTAAATGGTCAGGTCACATGGGTCCCAAAGGCTCAGAGAAGGTTGGGAGAGGGTACCCACTGGAACAGCCGTTGAAAGACAGATGGTAGCCTCCCGTCAAGGACATCCAGCGTGTTCTTTAACGTTGGGTTGTTTTACCTCTGAGCGGCACTTTTTTTTTGCACGCCATGGGTTAAATCAGGGGTGGCCAACCCAAATGATCTTGCGGGCCACTTTGGAAATGCATCATAACTCCGCGGGCCGCATATAAAATTATCTATCCCCATATTAGATTTAGACCCACTATAGACATTTTTTTGGAGTGAAAAATTGAAACATAATGAGTTATTATTATTGTGTTTACTATTATTCTTACATGTAAACATAGATAATATAATAATAATGATACTAAACGCACATTGTAAAGAAATATATAACACTAAAAATGAAATATAAAAAATATATAAATATAAATGAAATAAAAAAAAATGAAATCATTAAAAAATATTTATTTTACTAGTGCGATATTTGTTTCTCCACTCTTTCACTTAGCTTTTGCAATCGATCTCAATTTGGGTATTTGCACATCGTAATTGGTGTTGCAGGTTGTTGGGTTGTTTTACCGCTGAGCGGCACTTTTTTGCACACCATGGGCTAAATGGCCAGGTCACATGGACCCCGAAGGCTCAGAGAAGGTTGGGGGAGGGCACCCACTGGAACAGCTGTTGGGAGACAGATGGTAGCCTCCCGTCAAGGCCATCCAGCGTGTTCTTTAACGTGCACAGGGTATGGCTCTCCCGCACACGGGGCCACGGCTTAACGTCCCATCCGACGGACGGCGGCCTTTCCAAGCCCATCGGTGTCCCCTACTGACCGTGGGCAGGGCGGGGATTTTTGCGGAGATAAATCTCAACGCTGACCCAGCTGGGACTCGAACCTGGGAACTACAGATTAGGAGCCTGGCATGCTACCGACTGAGGACGGCGGCCTTTCCAAGCCCATCGGGGTGTTGCAGGTTAGCGTCCGTTATGTTTGAGCGTGTTTTGTGTTTGGTCAATTTCATTTTCGAAAAAAAACGATTCGCAGGTGTAAGTTGAACCAAAAGCGCGAACAACTTTTTGTGCCAGATTTCTCAAATTGGAAAATTTCTCTTTTGCGACGTAAGTGTTATAAAAATCTATTTTTGATTCTGATGTTTCAAAAATGTGTTTTAATTCAATATTGCACTGTAAGTCAACCAGTTCCATTTGGAGATATTCTGGGGCCGACTCGATTTCAACATGGAAGGGAGATGAATATATTTCAAAAAATTTTTTGCATTTGTCTAACTCTAAATTACTGAATCGGCTTTCAAAAGCAGCTGTAAAGTTTCTTATTTCTTTTGCATATTTGATGTAATTGTTACATTTTGATTTCTTAAATTCTTTCAACAATGAAAAGTGGTGAGCTTTATTACTTTTCAATTGCGATTCAAATAACAACAATTTCTTCTGAAATGCTTTGATGTGATTAAATGTATCGATTATAAGGTTATCTTTTCCTTGCAATGATATATTTAATTGATTGAGTTTTTCGACAATATCCACTAAAAAGCATAAATCCAATAACCACTCATCATTTCTTAATTCTGGTACAGGTATTTGCTTGTCATTCATAAACAAGTCAATTTCTTCTCGTAACTGGGGCGGGGGTGGCTCAGTCGGTAGCGCGCCAGGCTCGTAATCTGTAGTTCCCAGGTTCGAGTCCCAGCTGGGTCAGCGTTGAGATTTACCTCCGCAAAATTCCCCGCCCTGCCCACGGTCAGTAGGGGACACCGAGGGGCTTGGAAAGGCCGCCGTCCGTCGGATGGGACGTTAAGCCGTGGCCCCGTGTGCGGGAGAGCCATACCCTGTGCACGTTAAAGAACACGCTGGATGGCCTTGACGGGAGACTACCATCTGTCTCCCAACAGCTGTTCCAGTGGGTCCCCTCCCCCAACCTTCTCTGAGCCTTCGGGGTCCATGTGACCTGGCCATTTAGCCCATGGTGTGCAAAAAAGTGCCGCTCAGAGGTAAAACAACCCAACCTTCTCGTAACTCATAAACCCGCTGTAAACATCTTCCACGACTTAACCATCTGACTTGACTGAAGTATACAACGTCACCATATTCAGAATCTAATTCTTTCAGGAACTCCTTAAATTGTCGATGCGGAAGTGCATGTGATCGAATGTAATTCACTGTTTTTATAACTACTTGCATAACATGATCCATCGATAATACTTGGGCACATAAATTTTGTTGATGAATCAAACAGTGGATTATAATTAAATCTTCTTTTTTGGAGCGGTTACTAGTTTTGTTGTTGGATTCTATTTTATCGATTAGTAATTTTACAGCTCCCTTTTCTTTACCTATCATAGCAGGTGCTCCATCAGTTGATATTCCAAAAAGTATTTCCAAATCCAAGTTGTTTTCGCATAAACAGTTTTCAACAGCATGGAAAATATCTTCTCCTGTTGTTGTACCTTTTAAACTTATCAAATTTAACATTTCTTCAGTTACTTGAAATGATTCATTTACTCCACGAAGGAACACTACAAGCTGAGCTGAATCTGAAATGTCTGTGCTTTCGTCAAATGCCAAGGAAAAATATTTGAAATCTCGAATTCTGTCGCGCAGTTTTAAGATAATTTCATTTGAAATGTCATTAATTCGACGACACACTGTTTGCCGAGATAGGCTTAGGTTCGAAAACAGTTTACTTTTATCAGGCAAAATATCCTTCACAACAGCTTCCAAACATTCTTTCACAAATTCACCATCCGAAAATGTTTTCTTTTTTTTTTTGCAATCAAAAATGAAACAGAATAGCTTGCCTTAACGATATTGGAAGGTTGCTGTAATGCTGCACCAAACATTTTTTGTTGAGCCTTTAATTGCGACTTAAACTCATTGAGCTTCGATTGTTTCACTTCTTCATCGAACTTCAAATAATCCTCATGTTTTGTTTCGTAATGACTCTTAACATTATATTCCTTAAATACAGCAACGACCTCTCGGCAAATTAAACACAATGATTTTGTATTTTGAACTATGAAGAAGTACTTTTCTTCCCATTCCTCGCTATACTTTTTATTTTCGTCCACTATTCTTCTTTTCTTTGAAGTCATACTGAAAATAAGAGATATTAAATATATCTATTTTTAATTGTTAAATTAAAAGTCATTTTTAATTTAATAGGAGTTATTACCTGGCTGTTGTTGTTTTAAATATGTTGTTGAAGTACAGGTATATTAAAATAATTATCCTGCAGTCACAGCACACAAAACGAAGCCAAAAAGCAAATTTTCACTTGAAACTGAGAGTCTGCTCTGCTATCAACAATCAACTGTGCGTATCTAGGGATGGTCACTGCGTCACTGAGGTCACTTAAGAGTGAAACATCACGAGTTCGCAGAATATAATTTAATTATTAGCCGAGTGGTTAGCGCGCTTGACTACTGATCTAAGGGACCTGGGTTCGAGCCCCGGGTAAGGCATGGATGTCCGTGTTGTCTTTCTGCTGAGGTCCTGCCATCCTCTCAGATCTTCTACTGTGGCATATAAACTGACAGGCTCCTGTCAGACCTCTGTGGCAAGCAGCTGCTTGAGGGGGTATTTATTATTTATTTTTATTTATTCTGCGAACTCATAACTGTAAACTCATAGATAAACAGGCAATATCTGTCATATATTCGCAAGAATATTATTTTTAAAATCAAAGTTAATTTTTTCTCATAATTTCGACAGTTAATTTTTGAATATATGGATGCACAAATAATGTATTTTTTTAATACATTGATTTTCACTACTTTGGCCATTATAAAATAAATATATTTTGTAAAAGTGTGATGAATCTCGCGGGCCGGAAAAACGATCAAGGCAGGCCGCGGGTTGGCCACCCCTGGGCTAAATGGTCAGGTCACATCGGCCCCAAAGGCTCAAAGAAGGTTGGGAGAGGGTACCCACTGGAACAGCAGTGGAAAGACAGATGGTAGCCTCCCGTCAAGGACATCCAGCGTGTTCTTTAACGTTGGGTTGTTTTACCTCTGAGCGGCACTTTTTTTGCACACCATGGGCTAAATGGTCAGATCACATGGGCCCCAAAGGCTCAGAGAAGGTTGGGAGAGGGTACCCACTGGAACAGCCGTTGAAAGACAGATGGTAGCCTCCCGTCAAGGCCATCCAGCGTGTTCTTTAACGTGCGCAAGATATGACTCTCCCACATACGGTCCCACGGCTTAACGTCCCATCTGACGGACGGCGGTCTTTCCAAGCCGATCGGTATTTCCTACCGTGTGTGGACAGGACGAGGAATTTTACGGAGATAAATCTCAATGCTGACCAATCTGGGACTCGAACCTGGGAACTACAGATTTACGAGCCTGGCGCACTACCGACTGAGCCACCCCCGCCCAGAAACACAAGATAATTAGTATATACTGAGATGCCAGTTAATTAGATACACCTACCTAAAAGCATGTTGTGCCACCTTTGGCCTTCATAACAGCCCGAATTCGTTGGGCATGTAACTTACAAGATGCTGGATGCGTTGTCAGGAATGCTGTACCTTGCAGAAATGATTATGCCGCGCAGTTATTGCGAATTGGACAGAAGCAGCGTCTCGCTGCGAACAACACTTCCACCTCCTCACAAAGATGCTGAATGGGGTTTAACTCTCAGGAGAGTTGGGTTGGGTTGTTTTACCTCTGAGCGGCACTTTTTTGCACACCATGGGCTAAATGGCCAGGTCACATGGACCCGAAGGCTCAGAGAAGGTTGGGGGAGGGGACCCACTGGAACAGCTGTTGGGAGACAGATGGTAGCCTCCCCTCAAGGCCATCCAGCGTGTTCTTTAACGTGTACGTGGTATGGATCTCCCGCACAAGGGGCCACGGCTTAACGTCCCATCCGAAGGACGGCGGCCTTTCCAAGCCCATCGGTATCCCCTACTGACCGTGGGCAGGGAATTTTGCGGAGATAAATCTCAATGCTGACCCAGCTGGGACTCGAACCTGGGAACTAGTGGTTGTTGCCTGGCGCGCTACCGACTGAGCCACCCCCGTCCCTCTCTCAGCAGAGTGCTGAGAGAGCCATCTCAGCAGAGTGCTGTCATGGCATCACATATCCTTGACCAATGAAGCATGGAAAACTCGTACGCATATTCCTGGAACTATTCGGTGATGATACGTGCCTTGTGAGCATGTGCATTATCATGATGAACATGTCCATCCGAGTGAGGATAAACTGTAGCCATCAAGGGATGAACTTGGTCAGCAATGATGTTCAAATATGTCATGGCATCACATATCCTTCGATGGGCATCAGGTGGTCTAATGTGTACCAGGAAAACATTCCCCACACCAACACCACTGTACACACCCACACCAACACCACATATGTTGACACCAGACAGTTGACAAGACAATCCAACTCTAACTGATGTTCGAAGAGCTGGTCTGCTTAATTTACCGCACACCACGGTCACGTGACGTACTATCTCTTGGAATGAATGGGGCGGGGGTGGCTCAGTCGGTAGCGCGCCAGGCTCGTAATCTGTAGTTCCCAGGTTCGAGTCCCAGCTGGGTCAACGTTGAGATTTATCTCCGCAAAATTCCCCGCCCTGCTCACGGTCACTAGGGGACACCGATGGGCTTGGAAAGGCCGCCGTCCGTCGGATGGGACGTTAAGCCGTGGCCCCGTGTGCGGGAGAGCCATACCCTGTGCAAGTTAAAGAACACGCTGGATGGCCTTGACGGGAGGCTACCATCTGTCTCCTCCCCTAACCTTCTCTGAGCCTTCGGGGTCCATGTGACCTGGCCATTTAGCCCATGGTGTGCAAAAAAGTGCCGCTCAGAGGTAAAACAACCCAACTTGGAATGAACCATTTATGTGATGAGGGATGGTGTACTTACTAAAGTACCATCTCAGTGTAGATTAAAAAGATATTTGAGAAACATAAAAAAAAAATAAAAAAATAAATACCCCCTGAAGCAGCTGCTTGCCACAGAGGTCTGACAGTTTATATGCCATAGTAGAAGATCTGAGAGGATGGCGGGCCCTCAGCAGAAAAACGACACATACATCCATGCCTTACCCTGGACTCGAACCCAGGTCCCTTAGATCAGTAGCCAAGCGCGCTAACCACTCGGCCATGGGACGGCTGAATATTATACTTATATCAAAAAAGGATTTTTATGCGTTCTCATTAGTTTACAGAAGCTTATCATTTGTTTGTTTTTTTTAATACGGAAAAATATTTCTTTAACTCTTCCTGTAGTTTTACAAAGCGTATCATTTATGTTCAGTATAATGCGGAAAAATATTACGTGCATTTTCAATAAAAGACCAGTTTAACTGCGATTTTTTTATTTTCTTGCGGAGGGAGTGCTCAGTAGGTAACGCACCAGGCTCGTATTCTGCAGTTTCCAGGTTCGAGTCCCACCTGGGCTAGCGAGATTTTTCTCCGCAAAACGCTCTACCCTGCCTTCTCTTAGTAGGGAACATCGCTGGGCTTGGAAAGGCCGCCATCCATCAGATGGGACGTTAAGCCGTGGCACCGTGTGTGGGAGAGACATATTCTGTTCACATTAAAGAACACGCTGGATGTCCTTGACGGAAGGTTTCGATCCGTCTCTTAACAACTGTCAAGTGTGTCCACTGTGCCGTCAACCTTCTCTGAGCCCTCGGGATCTTTGTGACCTGGCCAGTTTGCCCACTATGTGCAAAAAAAGTGCGCATCAGAGGTAAAACAACCCATCCTTTCATCTTCTACATAATTATCAACAAACATACAAGGAATCTGTGGAAAAGACTTAATAATTATTTCTACTCGTCTCTTTTGGAAGATATTACATCATCGCCATTGACGTCAGAGGGTGTTGCCTGAAGTAGTCAATTGATTCTAACTGGAGCGATGGATGCGTAATACACGATTCTGGGAAAAACTGGCCGCATAATAACATCGCATGCAGATGTGTCAGAAAAACTTCTGTGGCGTTCATATGCATCTATCTCATCAATCAATACAAAGACAGATCGAAAACATCGTGCAGTCATTTCGTCTCTTAGTTAAGTGATATTTTCTAAATGATTCTCCCTTTCTAACATAGAGAACTATACGTTGGGTTGTTTTACCTCTGAGCGGCACTTTTTTGCACACCATGGGCTAAATGGCCAGGTCACATGGACCCCGAAGGCTCAGAGAAGGTTGGGGGAGGGGACCCACTGGAACAGCTGTTGGGAGACAGATGGTAGTCTCCCGTCAAGGCCATCCAGCGTGTTCTTTAATCTGCACAGGGTATGGCTCTCCCGCACAAGGGGCC
Source organism: Ryuthela nishihirai (assembly GCA_038380435.1). Taxonomy (NCBI): domain Eukaryota; kingdom Metazoa; phylum Arthropoda; class Arachnida; order Araneae; family Heptathelidae; genus Ryuthela; species Ryuthela nishihirai. The sequence goes on from JAWZYU010000584.1 coordinate 88,658, forward strand.
ACGGCTTAACGTCCCATCCGACGGACGGCGGCCTTTCCAAGCCCATCGGTGTCCCCTACTGACCGTGGGCGGGGAATTTTGCGGAGATAAATCTCAACTCTGACCCAGCTGGGACTCGAACCTGGCGCGCTACCGACTGATTCACCCCCGCCCAACTATACGTTAATTAATAATGGTTAGGAAGAGAGGATTGAATAATGCAAATCATTTAAATTTCGTTTTTAATAAGGGACCTGGGTTCGAGCCTCCGGGTAAGGCATTGGATGTATGCGTCGTTTTTCTGCTGAGGGCCTGCCATCCTCTCAGACCTTCTACTATGGCATATAAACTGACAGGCTCCTGTCAGACCTCTGTGGCAAGCAGCTGCTTGAGGGGGTATTTTTTATTTTTTTTAAACCTTCACCCTACCTTAAGCCGTCCCGTGGCCGAGTGGTTAGCACGCTTGGCTATTGATCTAAGGGACCTGAGTTCGAGCCCCGGGTAAGGCATGGATGTATGTGTCGTTTTTCTGCTGTGGTCCTGCCATCCTCTCAGACCTTCTACTATGACATATAAACTGACAGGCAGGCTATTGTCAGACCTCTGTGGCAAGCAGCTGCTTGAGGGGGTATTTATTTTTATTTTTTATGATTCTGTTAATTCTGAAAGGACTGGGCAGATTTTCTCTGCAAGCCTCATCTGCCCACCACGAGGAAATGGACACCGATGATTTTAGAAAGACAACTGTCCGTCGGGACTTTAAGCCGTGGATCAGTGTGTAATGTTTTCGCTAATATATTTTTTATTCTTTTTATTAATAAAATGCATTATCAGTTGCTGTTTGTGATTAAAGTTTTTGATGGAGCACTTTGACAACTACACGCAGGGCCCGGATGTAGGGGGGAAAATTTAGGGAAATAGCTGATGTTGAATTGAACCAAATATGACTGAAAAGATATACACAATGGGCTAAATAGCCAGTTCACAAGGACCCTGACGGCTCAGGGGTTGGGGGAGAGGACCCAATGGAACAGCTGTTGGGAGACAGATGGTAGTCTCCAGTCAAGGCCTTCCAGTGCGTTCTTTAACGTACACAGGCTATGGCTCTCCTTTTAATTATTAGGGGTGGGGGTGGCTCAGTCGGTAGCGCGCCAGGCTCGTAATCTGTAGTTGCCAGGTTCGAGTCCCAGTTGGGTCAGCGTTGAGATTTATCTCCGCAAAATTCCGCCCTGCCCACGGTCAGTAGGGGACACCGATGGGCTTGGAAAGGCCGCCGTCCGTCGGATGGGACGTTAAGCCGTGGCCCCGTGTGTGGGAGAGCCATACCCTGTGCACGTTAAAGAACACGCTGGATGGCCTTGACGGGAGACTACCATCTGTCTCCCAACAGCTGTTCCAGTGGGTCCCCACCCCAACCTTCTCTGAGCCTTCGGGGTCCATGTGACCTGGCCATTTAGCCCATGGTGTGGAAAAAAGTGCCGCTCAGAGGTAAAACAATACAACACAGGCTATGGCTCTCCTTTTATAGTTCACGGGGCCACAGCGTTACCTCCCATCTGACGGACAGCGGTCTTTCCAAACCCATCAATGTCCGCTACTGGGTGGAAAGTTTTGCGGAGATAATCTGAGCGATGACCCAACTGGGACTCGAACCTGGGGACTGCAGATTACGAGCCTGGAACGCTACCGACTTAGCCATCCCCGCCCCATTTTACCCCTGAGCAGCACTTTTTTTCATATGTCTAAATGACCAAGCCACAAGGACCATGATGGCTCAGAGAAGGTTGCGATTAGACTGCACAGCTGTTAAGAGACAGATGATAGCCTCCAATCACGGACATCCAACGTGTTTAACGTGCACAGGGTTGGTTGGTTGGTTGGGGTTTTATAGCGCATTGGCAGCTATGGTCATAATGCGCCTCGTGCACAGGTATGGTTCTCCTGCACACAGGGGGGTGCTCAGTTGGTAGCACACCAGGTTCGAGTCCCAACTAGGCCAGTTTTGAGATTTAATCTCCACAAAACTCCCCGTCTTGCCCACGGTCAGTACAGAACACCTATGGACTTAGAAAGGCTGCCGGTCTGTCAGGAGGGACGTTCAGCAGTGACTTTCATGTACAGGAAAGCCATACCCTGTGTACGTTAAAGAACACGCTGGATGGCCTTGACGGAATGCTACCATCAGCTCCCAACAACTGTCCAGTGGGTCCCCTCCTCCAACCTTCTCTGAGCCTTCATGGTCCTTGTAATGCCATGTCTGTTAATTCTGCCAAATGGGGTCAGTATAAATAGTATTTACCTTCCATTTATTACTATAAAATTAAAAAAGTGCTGCTCATAGATAAAACAACCCAACCCGCACATGGGGCAACGGCTTTACATCCTATCCGATGGACGGCGGCCTTTCCAAGGTCATCGGTGTCCTCTACTGATCGAGGGCAGAGTAGAGAGTCTTGTCGAGAGAAATCTTAATACCTGCCCCGCCAGAACTCAAATAGGAAAACTGCCCCCCCCCCCCCCCTACATATTTATATGTACCTTCCCTTTCCGTTCTGATATTTTGTAAAACCTATTCCTGAAAATTATGTGTATATAAAAGAGTTACTATTTTTGGTTTCCGTTCCGATTATAAATTTATATAGTAGTAGCACCCACTAGAGCAGCTGTTGGGAGACAGATGGTAGCCTCCAGTCAAGGCCATCCAGCATGTTGTTTAACGTGCAGAGATTATGGCTCTCCCTCACATGGGCACAGCTTAACGTCCCATCCGATGGACGGCGGCCTTTCCAAGCCCATCGGTGTCCCCTACTGACCGTGGGCAGGGCGGGGAATTTTGCGGAGTAAGTCTCAACGCTGACCCAGCTGGGACTCGAACCTGGGAACTGCAGATTACGAGCCTGGCGCGCTACCGACAGGTGGAAAGACAGATGGACAGACAACAGTTAACAGAGAGACGGACAGACAGACGAACAAATACTGCATAGGCAGACGACAAAGTCAAAACTTTAGCTCGTTTTTCAAACGAATCTTAAAATAAATTATTTGTTGGTTTTCAGTTAGCTCATTTCACTTTTGCAGTCGTTTGTCCGTCTTCTGACGGAGTTTCTCGGGAAAAAAAATTCATTATTTCTTTTAGGGAAATTTTTACACCCAAATGCAGCGCAGTGAGGCATTCATAAAATACGACAGCTTTCAAAGACAAAAAAAGAGTGGTAGAAATATATAAAACTATGACAACTGAGAAGTTTTAACTTGGTACACCCACTAACTCATAGGCTTTCATCTCACGAGAGGACAAAACATGGCGTCCATAAACCACGTGACTCAATCAACCAATGGCAGTGAATCACCGAGATGACCAGCCTTTTAAAAGAAGGATGTTAGATTCTAACTATACAGGACCTCTACTGGAATCCAATTCCATTCTTCACATACTTCTTCGACAAGTAAATTTCAACTTTAACGCTAAATAAACTTCATATTTAATATTTTTTTATTATTATTATGTACCTAAATATATGACGAGTAAAATGTAACAGGCAAATTTAACCTTAGAATTATTAACTATTATTATTAATATTTCCCAACTATTGGCTTATAGAAAACAATTTTTTTCTTATTCGGCCGATGTCAAAAAAGTGTATATATTTTATAATATTTTATTATCAACTTTTTTTTTTAGCTGTAAGATGCATTTCGATCATAAATATTATTTAAAAACAACTGGTTTGCAATAAATAACCATATGTAACATTTCATAAAACAAATGAAATTACTGACTTTCGATATACGTATGTTAAAAAAAATTAGCATGAAGGTAGCGAAAAACTATTTTCGGAGGGGGCACAAGCAAAGTTTTAAGTAATAATAGAAAATTGGGTTGAGTTCTTTTAGCTCTGAGCGTCATTTTTTGCACTCAATAGGCTAAATGGCCAGTTCACAAGGACTCACAGAAGGTTGGGAGAAAGGAACACACTGGACAGCTTTTAAGAGACAGATGGAAGCCTCCTGTCAAAGCCAACCAATGTTTTCTTTACTGTGCATAGGGTATGGTTGGGTTGTTTTACCTCTGAGCGGCACTTTTTGCACACCATGGGCTAAATGGCCAGGTCACATGGACCCCGAAGGCTCAGAGAAGGTTGGGGGTTGGGTTGGGTTGTTTTACCTCTGAACGGCACTTTTTTGCACACCATGGGCTAAATGTCCAGGTCACATGGACCCCGAAGGCTCAGAGAAGGTTGGGGGAGGGGACCCACTGGAACAGCTGTTGGGAGACAGATGGTAGCCTCCCGTCAAGGCCATCCAGCGTGTTCTTTAACGTGCACAGGGTATGTCTCTCCCGCACACGGGGCCACGGCTTAACGTCCCGTCCGACGGACGGTGGCCTTTCCAAGCCCATCGGCGTCCCCTACTGACCGTGGGCAGGGCGGGGAATTTTGCGGAGATAAATCTCAACGCTGACCAAGCTGGGACTCGAACCTGGGAACTACAGATTACGAGCCTGGCGCGCTACCGACTGAGCACCCCCGCCCCTGGGAGAAAGGAACACACTGAACAGCTTTTAAGAGACAGATGGAAGCCTCCTGTCAAAGCCGCCCAATGTTTTCTTTACTGTGCATAGGGTATGGCGCTCTGGCTTGAAGAATCACGGCTTGAAGTCTCATGCAACGAATGACCCTTTTTCCCTGTCCATCAGTGTTGTTTTTCTCAATAACATAGTAATTGTTAGAGATAAATTTGCCGACTGAGCTAACAATTAATAGAAGGAAAAACTTTTAACATAGGTGGATTTTTTTTTTATTTACTACTGGTAAAGTATATAATTGTAATAATGCTAAATTAAAAAGCAAAAAAGATTTTTATTTGCAATATATATATACATTTTTGAAAATGCAATGATGAATAATTCCTATAAAGCATGAACAGAACTCATACAAGATGCAAGAACAACATGTAATGAAAATAGTTACAAACATCCAAAAATTTCCACTTTTAGAAATGGCATTTTTTTGACAAATCCATAATATGGGTATAACAGCTTCCAAGGTTGGGTTGTTTTACCTCTGAGCGGCACTTTTTTGCACACCATGGGCTAAATGGCCAGGTCACATGGACCCCGAAGGCTCAGAGAAGGTTGGGGGAGGGGACCCGCTGGAACAGCTGTTGGGAGACAGATGGTAGCCTCCCGTCAAGGCCATCCAGTGTGTTCTTTAACGTGCACAGGGTATGGCTCTCCCGCATACGGGGCCACGGTTTAACGTCCCATCCGACGGACGGCGGCCTTTCCAAGCCCATCGGTGTCCCTTACTGACCGTGGGCAGGGCAGGGAATTTTGCGGAGATAAATCTCAACGCTGACCCAGCTGGGACTCGAACCTGGGAAGTACAGATTACGAGCTTGTCGCGCTACCGACTGAGCCACCACCGCCCCACAGCTTCCAAGACAGATATATTAAATTTGCACTTAGCCACCCAGTGACATATTTGGGAAGGAGGTGGCTCAGTCAGTAACAGGCCAGGCTTGTAATCTCCAGTTCCCAGGTTCAAGTTCCAGCTGGGCCAGCATCGTGTTTTATTTCCCAAAACTTTTCTCCCTACCCTCAGGTAATAGGGGACACTGATTGGCTAGAAAGGCCACCGTCGGTCAGATGGGGTGTTAAGCCATGGACTCATGTGCAGGAGAGCCATACCCTGGGCACATTAACGAACACTCTGGTTAGCTAATAATTCAATCTATCTCCCAATTCCATCTATCTCCCAACAGCTATCCAGCAGGTCCCCCCCCCCCCCCCCCTCAACTTCTCTGAGCCTTCAGGGTTCCTGTAACCTGGTCATTTAGCTCAATGTGTGCAAAAAAAAAGAGCGCCTCTCAGATGTAAAACAACCCAACGACGCATTTTTCCACTGTCAAAAAAGAATTACTTTATGAAGTCATTTCACTCGTAAAATTGAAATTTTATATATAGTTACATATATGTTTTTAATTTTCACTATAAGGAGAAACAAATATGCTATACACATATCCATGAAAATATCTGTATACACCACACCTTGCACAGCAATACTACTATGAGGAAATATATCCCACAAGATTTCTAACCAAATGTTTGTGTTACCACAAGGGGGGCGATCTTTATACTAGTAATTAAAGAGTAATCATGAACTTGAATGTCTTTTTTTCTTTTTCTCAATGGGTCCCATCATAACTGATAACCAACAGATACAATTCAAAAAGAGTTTCAATTATTTTTCAGAATTTGGTAATACAGTAATTATCTAATACATATTTATCAAAAAATATTACTAAGAGTATTGTTATATCTTATTTTGTATTTCACAAAAAAATAACTTCAAAAATTTAGATGAAAAAAAAATATAACAAGCTTATCCATGCCTTAATTGATGCAATTTCCCTCACTTTATAATCCAGCTATAAGTAGAAGAATACTCAGGAAGCACGCAACCCACCTTTATCAGTGAATAAAAACACACGAGAACAAGCAACTCTAAACAAATAATGCCTTGACCCAAGTTCATCGGGGCGGGGGGTGTCAGTCGGCTAAGGTTCAGTGCTAAGGCTCAGTCGGTAGCGCGCCAGGCTCGTAATCTGTAGTTCCCAGGTTCGAGTCCCAACTGAGTCAGCGTTGAGATTTATCTCCGCAAAATTCCCCGCCCTGCCCACGGTCAGTAGGGGACACCGATGGGCTTGGAAAGGCCGCCGTCCGTCGGATGGGACGTTAAGCCGTGGCCCCGTGTGCGGGAGAGCCATACACTGTGCACATTAAAGAACACGCTGGATGGCCATGACGGGAGGCTACCATCTGTCTCCCAACAGCTGTTCCAGTGGGTCCCCTCCCCCAACCTTCTCTGAGCCTTCGTGGTCCATGTGACCTGGCCATTTAGCCCATGGTGTGCAAAAAAGTGCCGCTCAGAGACTCTTTTTTCAGAGAGTAAACTCAGAGGTAAAACAACCCAACCCAAGTTCATTTTTTTTTTTTGGAATACATCTGCAAGCCAAATGTAGGTCACAAGGTGGGTTGAAAATATGTATAACTATAAAAGTTAATTGAATATTCAATATTTGCACAGAATTTTAAAATACTAATCTAAATTTGACAACAGGAAAACCTATTAGAACAATAGTAGCTGGAAAATATTCTGGATACTTAGTAAAAAGAACAGAAAATAGAATCATTTGTTTAAATAGTATAAACTATGCAAAATATGTGGTTAATATTCTGAATTATTCTTTGATTTAAATTATAATGGATTCAAATAAATAGTAGATTTTCAAATTGAAACTGAGGCCGATTTAAAAATCTTTTCACATTATTCACTCTCACTGAACATACATATCACAGACTTAAATATCTGAATAATACTGCAAACTTAACTGCAAATAAAACATAGGTCCACAATTCACCAAGCAAACTAAGTAAACAATGCTTTAGTGGATATATTTAAACAGTAAACTATCTAATAATCTCTTTGATGCCCTTTATTCTGTACAAGAGATTGAAGAACTAGAAAACAGGAGCTATACGTATTGATTTACTTCAACATCTCAGATTTCTGAAAAAGATATGTACTTTATAATAATTTAAATAATCAGATAAAATAGTTTAATATACAAGTCAATAAGTTTCTCAATAATACCTTGTTGAGAAAATGTAACCTACACAGTTTTTTGTTCCCCTGAGATCTGGTTGCATATCCAATTCTTATTGTTAGCTACAATTGTACATTGACAAAAATGTGCTACTGAATAATAAAAATGTGATGTAATATTGTGATGTAGATGATGCTGTAAAAAATTTACATAGCAATCATAGATAAAAAGAGACTGAAAACTGCCTTTTGTATTCTTATATACCGCATTTCTTCGATTCTAAGACGCACTTTTTCCCCCATATAAACGTCTCTAAAAACGGGGTGCGTCTTAGAACCGCAGTATTTTTTTTTTCCTACGCTTTGCACACAGCACCACACCTTTTCTTTTTACGCGGAAATCCCACCTCCAAGTTTGACAGTTATTGCATTCTCCAATTCCATTGGGGAATAAAGTAGTGTGGGTTGGGTTGGGTTGTTTTACCTCTGAGCGGCACTTTTTTGCACACCATGGGCTAAATGGCCAGGTCACATGGACCCCGAAGGCTCAGAGAAGGTTGAAGGAGGGGACCCACTGGAACAGCTGTTGGGAGACAGATGGTAGCCTCCCGTCAAGGCCATCCAGCGTGTTCTTTAACGTGCACAGGGTATGGCTCTCCCGCAGACGGGGCCACAGCTTAACGTCCCATCCGACGGACGGCGGCCTTTCCAAGCCCATCGGTGTCCCCTACTGACCGTCGGCAGGGCGGGGAATTTTGCGGAGTGGTGTGGGTATTTTCCCGCGCTTTCCAAATGTGAAGTCACCGTTATTCCATTATATTGGAGCTCTGTGAGTGAATTATATTGAGCTTGGAACCTGGCTGTTGATTGACAATCTTCCGCTGATACCTTCCGTAAAAATTAAGAAAGTGCCGGCATCAAAATTGGTGGAATGGGTATCAACAGCTTGGAAGCTAATCCCAGAAAGAATAGTGCAACACTCATTTAAAAAATGTTGCATCACCAACGCTATCGATGGTTCAGAAGACGATATGGGATAATGGAGATAAAGAAGGCTAAGAAGAATCAGACTGAATGTGAAGAATACTCTGATATTGATGCAGATATGACGGCTCGGAAGAATCAGACTCTGATATTGATTCAGAAGGAAGTGATGAATAACAGACCTACTGCTAAATATGTACTATTGTTGTTAGTAAATTGAATTCCATTATAATAAAAATATTTGTTAGATATATTTTAGCGTTTTTTTTTCTTTCTTAGAATCAAAGCTTTTTTTTCTGTTGGTGGTACTGAAATTAAGGTGCGTCTTACAATCGATGGCATCTTAGAATCGAAGAAATACGGTACTTGTTGATCTCAATTCAGTTACAATACTCAACAATTACACCAGTTCACAACTTTTGTATATTACAAATGGTTCACAACTTACGTGTAATACAAGCTTAAGTTTACAAATATTTTCAAATTAATATATAACCACAGTAAATAAAATACTGAATTTGAGCGACAGCTAATCAGTTGTCATGCTTGCTAAATAATTTATTAAAATCAATTCACTATTACAGTGAATAAATATATATCTGTGCTTCTAAAACACGACTTAAAATTTATACTTTCTATGTTTGGAAGATATTAAACACTCTTGCTGTATGACAAGTAAACCCATCATTCTATAATTAGCAGGCTTGCATCTGAGATCAGAAATTTACCTTCATAAACAATGTAAACCTGCTAGCTGAAACTGAAATTTCTGAGTTTAGTCAGTTTTCCGCAACTTATCAAAGTAAAAAAGTGCTAAAAAAGTACAATACCATCTAAAACATGTCACCCTGATTTTATGGAAGAAAAATCTTGCAGAAAAAAATTAAAAAAAAAATGTTTCATTACTTTAATTTTTGCAACAAAAACAAGCCAGCCAAATGAAATAATATCATAAATAAGACAATTAGACTTTTATTAATGGCATATAAAAACTACTAAAATTAATATAAAATAAAACATATAGTTAAGCAATTTGGTATTCCAAACAATATAATTTTAGAAATCATTCTGCCTTCTCATGATTTAGTTATTTTAGCTGGTATCTGAGACAGGCCTACTTATTTGTTATGATGTTCAATTATATAATTTTTTTCTTTGAAACTGAGCAAAAATTTTGCATCGAATTATTAAGACTGCAATAATTTAAATTATATGATATGTAATTACTCCGTTTCCTTGTTTAACATATTGAAGGAACATAACCTAAAAACTAAGTATAAACATACAGTTCACTGGAATGGTTTTTTACTGTATATCTTTCTCAATTATTACGTATTTACAATTATTATTTAAGGTAGTTCAAATATTTTGCTTACTTTAATAAGTTCAATTGCATAACAGATACAAATTAAATAACAAAATATTTAACTTATAAAATTTAATTCAATTTTTATGACAAAGAATGTACAGCAGTCATAAATAACTTTAAGAATATACAAAATATGGTTCTTAATTTAGTTCATTATTCTTCAATATACATCATTATTTTTATTAAAATACGAAGGATAGAGATAAGATAGAAGCTCTATCAGCCTTGTCCTGGTTTCTCATATAGCATGCAAATACATACATTAACACATAATCATGCCGTCCTGGGACTCGAACCCAGACCCTGACAACTGAGTGTCACTATAAAACAACACAATACTACTGCACCACCAAGGTGACATTAAAATCTCTTTTCCATTATGACATAATATTAATAACATCATT